>JAGKTI010004400.1:0-50837 GCA_018397915.1 Birgus latro
CGATTTACAGTAGCCATTTTTAGAATTTTTTGAAAAGGAAGTGTAGTGTGTAGCGTGTATGTAGTATGGTGTTGACAGTTAGAGAAACTTGTATTGGAGAGCATGCTGGTCTACTCTCTGTGTTACTGAGACACTGAAAAAGTTCAGCAAAGGGGGATGGTCAGGAACAAATCCTGAGGGCTGATGAAACGGGAGGTCCAGCTCTCCCTGTCATCAGCTTTCCATCCTCCTTGGGAGTACTGCCCTGCTTGACTGGTGCTACAGTCTCCTCACAAATGTACAGTAATATGTTCTTTCCAAGATAAATCCCGAGAGATTGAAACCCCAAGCATGTTCAAGGATGATGCAGGACTGAGCTGGACATTATTAAACATTAGTGGGTAATCCTGAGGAAGATTTTGTCGGGTTGATAAGTGTAAGAACTGAGTCTTTGATGCATTAAAAATAACAAGATTATTTTTACCCCAATCAGAGATACGAGCCAAGTCAGACATTAGGTGTGCCATAGCTTCATCCCTTGTTTGTTGGAGTAACTGCTGAGATGGATCCTGCAGAAACCAAATGGAAAGGTGAAGGGTGGAAACATCAGCATATGAGTGGATAGGGTCAGAAGTACAGCTTAGAAGGTCATGACTGGATAGGGTTAGATGTACAGCTTAGAGGGTCATGAGTGGATATAATTAGATGAACTGCTTAGAAAGTCATTGATGAATAAAAGGAAGAAAGTTGGTGATAGGACAGAGCCCTGAGGAACACCACTGTTGATAGGTCTAGGAGAAGAACGATGGCCGTCTACAACTGCAGCTATAGAACGACCAGAAAGAAAGCTAAAGATGAAGGCACAGATAGAAGGATAGAAACCATAGGAGGGGAGTTTGGAAATTAAAGATTTATGCCAGACTCGATCGAAAGCCTTTGAGATGTCAAGAGCAATGGCAAAGCTTTCACCAAAGTCCCAAAAGAAGGATGACCAGGAGTTTGAAAGGTAGGTGAGAAGATCACCAGTGTAGTGTCCCTGACGGAACCCATACTGACGAACAGAAAGAATGTTGTGACAGGAAAGATGATTTAAGATTTTTCTGTTAAGAATTGACTTGAAAACTTTTGCGACACAGGATGTTAAAGCAATTGGACGATAGTTAGAGGGTTGGGAATGGTCACCCGTTTTTGGGACTGGCTGAATGAGAGCAAACTTCCAGCAAGAAGGAAAGGTACAAGTTGACAGACAAAGGTGAAAGAGTTTGCCTAGGCACGGTGTAAGCACAGAAGCACAGTTTTTGAGGACAACAGGAGGGACTCCATCTGGCCCATATGCCTTGTTAGTATTGAGGCCAGTGATGGCAGAAAATACATCAGCTGAAGAAATTTTAATGTCAGTCATGAGGAAGTCAGAGGGGGGAAGTGATGGAGGAACAGCACCGGAATTGTCTAAGGTGGAATTGGAGGAGAAAGTCTGAGTGAAGAGATCTGCTTTATCAGTAGAAGAAATAGGCTACAGAGCCATCAGAGTAGAAAAAAGGAGGGAAGGATGATGAGGTAAAGTTTTAGAAAGGTATTAGCAAAGTGCCAGAAGGAGCGAGAAGAATTCGAGTTGGAGAGTTGAGAACATTTAGCACGGATGAAATTATTTTTAGCAGAGCAAAGAACAGACTTAGCACGATTCCCGGCAGAAATATACAAAAGATGTGATTCAGGGGTGGGTTGGCTCCAGTACCTTTTATAGGCCCTCTCCTTGTTGCGGACAGCATTAGAACAAGCTTGATTAAACCAAGGCTTTCTTGCATTAGTCAGAGGATATGAGAGAGGAATGTATGCTTCCATGCCCGAGAGAATAACCTCCATAATGGGCAAGGCATACTCAGGTTTTTCCATCCATGGAAGCAATAATCATTCCAAGGAAAATCAAAGAAGTACTGCCTGAGGGCCTCCCAATCTGCAGCTCCAAAGTGCCACAGACTTTGTTTCTTTGGAGGGTCCACAGGCCATACCGGAGCGATAGGACAGGTTAAGGTAATAAGGTTATGATCGGAGGAGTCCAACAGAGAGAAAAGATTAACAGTGTAAGCAGAATGATTAGTTGTTAGGAAGAGGTCAGGTATGTTGGAACTCTCTCCAAGGCAGTCAGGGATACAGGTAGGGTGCTGTACAAGCTGCTCTAGGTCATTAAGGATAGAAAAGATGTAGGCTTGTTCACCAGGTGGATCAGTGAAAGGAGAGAAGAGGCAAAGGTGGTGGTGAACATTGAAATCTCCTAGAATGTAGATTTCAGAGAAAGGAAAAATGGATAGAATGTGTTCCATCGTAGAAGTAAGATAGTCAAAGAATTTTTGATAGTCAGTAGAATTAGGAGATAAGTAAACAGCATAGATATATTTAGTCAGAGAATGACAGGAGAGCTGAAGCCAGAGAGTAGAGAACTCAGAAGAATCAAGTTCAGGAACACTAGAGCAAGACAGATCATTGCATACATATATGCAACAGCCACCTTTGGCTTTGAAATGAGAATAAAGTAGGAGGATACAGAAAAGGGTTTGCAGCACCACCTTATTGCCTTTGGATACCCATTTTTGTCTTAGCATATCTTGTTGAGTAGTGTCATCATAAAAGTGTACTGTATCTGTATTTATGTCTGCAGTTGTACATCCAAGCTATTGATTATTATGTGCATATATGCTGTAAGGACATAAAATGAGCATGAATAAAGTGATGAAAAGAAGGACCACTGTACTATAGAGATACGTGTGAGGATAGTGAGTTCAGAAAAACTGTCCGTGCCAGAGCAAAATGAATGTCATGTTTGAAATCAGCGCCACGTCATTGCCTCTGGATACCCATTTTTGTCTTTGCATATCTTGTTGAGTAGTGTCATCGTTAAAGTGTACTGTATCTGTATTTATATCTGCAGCTGTACATCCAAGCTATTGATATGATGGATGTTATTTTTTCACAAGTCATTGTTCACAGTCTCTTTATTAACCATAAAAAGTGGATCAGTATTTATGTCCACAACTAACCATAAAAAGTGAATCAGTATTTATATTCACAACAGACCATAAAAAGTGGATCAGTATTTATGTCCACCAATGACCGTCCATGCTGGTGATATGACATGTGCTGAGTGTTTGTGTCAGAGTAACTGCGTGAAGGCAAGACTACCCTTACGGGCACAGGCCAGAGCAATGATGTCCCCTGGTTTAAACTGGGTTACCTGGACTCCATTTGAGCTGACTAAGAAAATATACTTCCTAGAAGTCTTATGATCAGTTACATGTAAGCAAAAATAATTACAGAGAGGCCTTGTATTGTGTCTTCTTTTTGATGTTCTCTTTTGATGTTAAAACAACAGTACAGTAATATTGTAGGGTTTAGATTTCACAGCTCCATATATAAATTTGATACAGTAATCCCATGATTATCTGACGTTATTCAGTGGAGCCAAAGACATGCCCAGAAAGTAGATCTGTCTGGATAATGGGCATCTCCCCTGGCCTCCCTTTGTACATAACCTAACTTTGAAAGACATTGTAAAAGGCACCTACAGTACACTGTACAACACTTGTTCCTGTTGTTTAACACTACTCTATCTGGTCAAGCAGACCTATAAACTACAGCCAAGCAGTTACTATGGTCAAGCAGACCCGTCAACCACTGACAAGCAGGGCTGAAAAACGATTTTTGAACAGTATGATAACGTTTTGTTTTTCGTTCCTCCTCGAAACATAACGTTCCTGAACCAGTTAGAAAGAAATGAAAACCGGTTAGAACATTATTCTCAAACTATGTATTGAATATGCTATTAGCCGTATACTATATCAATAATATGATTAACAAGTGTTCGTTATAAAAAATATAAAGTACAATGATACACAAAATCGGATTGAACTTGAAGACTTTTGGCGATACAGTAAAACCTCGATATAACGGACTTCAATAGACCGGAATTCGCTTTCATCGGACTCGAGGAGCTACCGGACTAAACTCCTATACAGTATATCAGAAAGAGTCTGATAAAGCCAGAAAGCAGTCCGGACTGCCTGATCACCTCAGCTATGTTCACCACGATAAGACAAGTAAAAGACATGTTTTTCAGTGCACAGTACAGTATTATTATACCATTTGATTAATGTAGTGAAGGTATAACACAGTACAATACTGCAATGGTGGTGAAAACCACTGATGCAATCCGGACTAATGTCTGATATATCGGAAAAAGTCCAGATTAGCAGGGGTAAGTCCGGATGTTGCTTTTATCGGAATTTCGCATTTTTCGGACTGGCTTGGGCCCCAATTAGTCTGTTATATGAGGTCTTACTGTATTTTCAAGAAATAAGTAATATTTTTTCTTCATAATTACTGTACTTAAAAGTTTACTTTATAGTTTATACATTAGCAACAGCAAATATTGTCACATTTTCCGTTAAAGTACTAAAACTCCTAACTTGGCAAAGTTATGTAGGATTTAAAGCTGATCCATGTTACTGGCACGGTGTAGGTCTACTGTTCAGACAACACAAGAGATTGCTATTAACTTGCTCTATTGTCATATTTTTGATGCAGAAATATCTGTGTGTGTGTGTGTGTGTGTGTGTGTGTGTGTGTGTATGTGTGTTTGTGTGTGTGTGTGTCTGTGTGTGTGTGTGTGTGTGTATTTACCTAATTGTGATATACAGGAAATGAGTTACGCTCGTGGGGTCCCATCTCTGTTTCTCAATAAGTCAAATTTTGCCTTAAACTCGTGTAAGCTTTTAGACTGGGCGATCTCTTTGTCCAGGCTATTCCACAGGTCTATGCATCTATAAGGAAAACTATATTTCTTAATGTCCTTCAAGCAGCTTGGCTTCTTTAGTTTCATTCTGTGTCCCCTTGTTACCCTCTCATCCCACACAAACAGATTTTCTCTGTCAATTATGTCTACTCCTATCATGGTCCTGAACACTGCAATCATGTCGCCCCTCTCTCTCCTTTCCCCTAAGGAAGGCAAATCCAGCCTTTCCAGCCTCTCTCCGTACGACAAATCTGCCAGACTGGGGATCATCTTGGTTGCTGTTCTTTGTATTCTCTCAATCTTGGTTATATCTTTCTTTTTGTGTGGGGACCACACTACTGCTGCATATTCTGACCTGGGGTGGATCATGGCCACTATCAATTTTTTCATCATCTCATCCATGTAATGAAATGCCACTCTTATATTGGTCAAGAGTTTATGTCTCTCTAACTATCTTATTTATTTATTTATTTATTTTTTAGTTATTTTTTTTATGCAAGGAAGAAGGAACCAAAGCTTACAGGCCTGCATACTGTTCCTTCCGAGAAAAAGCAAAAACAATACAAAAGAGTGCTTTTCAGGTGACAAACTATCCTGGACCAGCACTCCCAAATCTTTCTCTTCTCTCACTTTTCTAATTGGTTCATTACCCATCAGATTCAGTACATCCTTCAACTTTGCGAACTTTAACTTTGCGATTCACCAATTTTGCGAGGTAGTTCCAAAAGTCATGTATTTTTTAACATTTATGAACTTCGCGACTGGTCACACACTTTGCGAGGTCGAGTGGTGGGAGAGTCGTCTTCCCGCACTATTTTGCCACCCTGAGTAATGACGTCATGGTTCATTGGGCGTACTGAGCCTCCTAGTTCAGTGGTCTGCCGCCCTGCCACGTTTGTTTGCACCTGTTTCCAACCAAGGTCACTGACCCTCACAATTTCGTGGTGCTCCTCACAATACCCCAGCAGTCTAACCTTGCACGAGTGTTATCATGGCGCCAATGGATAAGAAGAACAAGAAAATAATTTTGGAGACCAAACTGAAAATGGCTGAAAGGAAAAAAGCAGGTGAAGGTAATTCTGCTATTGGTCAGGAGTTTGGTGTTGGTGAATCGACAGTGAGAATGATTTTAAAGAACAGTGAACAAATCAAGCAAGCAGCAAATAACTCTGGAGGTGCTCAATTTGATGGTAGAATGCTGGTGGACAACAAAGAAGTGCTAATAAAAATGGAAAGATATCTTGCTCACTACATTCAAAGAAAGGAAAAGGAAGGAAGGGATTGCATTAGATGGGCGCCATATAAGGGAGCAGGCAAAGATATTCTATCACACGTGCCTTAAAAAAGCCATTAATCCTCCAACAAAACCTTTCAAGGCATCAAATGGGTGGCTATGCCAGTTCCTCAAAAGGAAGGGGTTTAAACACAGGTTCAGTGGCGAGTGAGGCAGTGCTGACTACAAATTGGTCGGCTTCACTCCAAGGTAAGCACTTTTTCCCACTCTTTCTCTCGACTCTACCTCTTAATTTTACGATGATAAATGAAACAAACGTGAACTGATGTACTGTACAGTAATATTAATAAGAAAACATCATAGGTAAGAAACATTTAAAAAAAAAATGCATTTACACTGATGTGAAGACTGGCGTGATTAACGGGACTGGTGGCGGGGCGAGGCTTGGGTACTGTGGCCCCGTGGGGCCTTCATCATCACTATCACTGTCAGCAGGTATTTCCACATCTTGCTGTGTTTTTTCTGCCTCTCTCATGAATCCCTCGAAGTCAGAATTGTCACTGGGGTCATCAGAATGAAAAAGGTTAGGGATGCTAGGATCTCTGGCTGCTTGGGGAGGGGTGGCAGGCCGGCTGTTCGATGGGGCAGGGTCTCTTGGGGTTCTCATTAATTTTGTGATTAGAGACTGCTTCCTCTTGTTAACCCCATCTCTGTGTAGGTCAGCATAAAAACGAAGGGCCCTGTCAACACTGTGGCATACTTGCTGAGCCCTAAATTGTCACATTCGTTGTTCACGATGGGTTTTTTTTCAGCTGGTCAATGACGGCGAGAATATTGGCCAGGTTATGCATCGTTAATTCTCGGCCGCTTCGCTTTTATGCTGACCTCCACAGAGATGGGGTTAACAAGAGGAAGCAGTCTCTAATCACAAAATTCAAGAGAACCCCAAGAGACCCTGCCCCATCGACCAGCCGTCCTGCCACCCCTCCCCAAGCAGCCAGCGATCCTAGCATCCCTAACCTTTTTCATTCTGATGACCTCAATGATGATTCTGACTTTGAGAGATTCATGAGAGAGGCAGAAAAAACACAGCAAGATGTGGAAATATCTGCCAACAGTGACAGCGATGACGTAGGCCCCGCGGGGTGACAGTAGCCAAGCCTCTCCCCGCCACCAGTCCCGTACACCAAGCCAATCTTCACATCAGTGTAAATGCATTTTTTTTTTTTAATGTTTCTTACCTATGATGTTTTCTCATTAATATCACTGTACAGTACATCAGTTCGTGTTTGTTTAATTTATCATCGTAAAATTAAGAGGTTAGAGTCGAGAGAAAGAGTGGGAAAAAGTGCTTACCTTGGGGTGATGTCGACTAATTTGCCTTTATTACGTATATTTAATTGTTTGAATTTTGCAAATTTTGATTTTGCGAGGTTTTTTGTTGACCGTATTCTCGCAGAATTGGAGGAAGCACTGTAATTCAGTGATGGCCACTTGGTACTTTTACCCATTTCCAATATTTTACATTTTTTTGCGTTGAATTTCATTTCCCACATCTGGTTCCAATCATGTATCCTATCCAGATCCTCCTGTAGCATTTTACAGTCCTCTTCAACCTCTACCTTTCTCAAGATCTTTGCATCATCAGCAAATAGACTTGCGTAACTGTTCACTCCATCTGCCATATCATTTACATAAATCAGGAACATTACTGGTGCCAACACCGAGCCCTGTGGGACACCACTTGTTACTTCCCTCCATCCAGATGTTCTGTCCTTTATTACTGTCCTCATTTGTCTGTCACTCAAAAAGTCTCTCATCCATTCCAGGAGGTTTCCCTTCAGTCCTCCGATATGCTCTAATTTCCATATTAGTCTCTTGTGGGGTACCTTCTCGAAGGCCTTCTCCAGATCTAAATACACACAATCCACCCAACCGTCTCTCTCCTGTAGCACGTCAATTGCCCTTGAGTAAAAGCTCAATAAGTTGGAAACACATGACCTCCCACTTCTGAATCCAAACTGACTATCAGTCAGAATATTCATCCCGTCCAGATATTTTATCCATCTATCTTTCAGGATTCTCTCACACAATTTCGCGACCATGCTGGTTAGAGACACTGGTCTATAATTCAGAGGTTCTTCCTTGTTTCCTCCCTTATAGATTGGTACCACATTTGCCCTCTTCCATTCCTGAGGCACTTTCCCCTCTTTCAGGGAACACACAATTAAACTGTGAATCTTATCTGCCAGTTGTTCTCTGCATTCCTTCAGTACCCAATTAGAGATTCCATCCAGTCCTGGGGCTTTCCTTACATCTTGAGTTCCAGTAATGTATACACTTCCCGCACTTCCACTTTTATATCGTTTATCACTACATTTCTAATCACTCCCTCCCCTTCCACACACTCCCTTTCCTTAGTGAAAACCGATTGGAAACATTTGTTCATTATTTCAGCTTGCATTATCGCATCCTTGTAGACCTCTCCTTCTACTTTCAGTTTGGTGATTCCTTCCTTTTGCTGCAATTTCCCATTAACAAATCTGTAAAACAATTTGGGTTCGTCCTTACATTTGTCAATTATACCTTTTTCCAAAGTTCCTTTCTTCCTCTCTACATATTCATGTATATTCATTTCTAGTTCTTTTATATTTTTCCTTTGTTCTGTTATTACCTCTCTTTCTCCATTTGTTCCATGCAATGTCCCTCTCTTTTTTAGCTATCATACACCTTCTGTTAAACCACTCCTTTTTCCTGTTTTCTTTCCTCCTCACTCTTGGCACATATTTTTCCACTCCCAAATTATAGAGGTCTAAAAAGATATCCCACTTCCTCTGTATCTCTTTTGTCTCTCTGAATTTTTTCCAATCTGCATTTTCGAAAAATTTCTCAATTCTGCAAAGTTTGCTTTCCCAGAGTTGTCTTCCTTGCCTATAAAGCACATCTCTTGGCACCACATTCCCTATTATCATCTGGAACTCATTGACCACATGATCACCTCTTCCTATAGGACACAGATATTTCAAAGATTCAGTTATATCAGGTTCTTTGAATAGCAGCAAATCTAGTCTTGCTGGTGTGTCATCACCTCGGAATTGTGTCTTTTCTTTGACCCACTACGTCATTACATTATTCATTGCTATATTTAGCAATTTAGTGCCCCACGAATCTTCGCTGCCTCCTGAGTCCCATTCCTCCCAGTTCACCTCTTTTCAATTAAAGTCACCCATTAGGATTATATTGTTGCTTTTCTCAATCACCTTCTGTAGATAACTAACCATGTCTGACAACATCTCCTGGTATTCATCGTCATTCCATGCTCTCGTCTTAGGGGGAACATATACCACTGCCATATCTCTCTTACCATTCTCCCCAGTTTCTAATTTCATATTTATCGCTTTACCCCTGCCCTCTGCCATTTCCACAGTATCTACATTTATGTTGTCCTTCACTGCTATCATCACTCCTCCTCCTGTTTTTTTCTTTTCTGTCTCTTGTCCATAATTTGTATTTCCCATCTCCCATATGAATATCAATATCTTCTTTCAATTTAGTCTCTACAAAACACATAACATTTTGTGTACCCTCAAAAAATCATTGATTTCTAACCTTGCCGATATTAGTCCATCAACGTTTGTGTACGCCACTTTCAAACTTTTTTCATCGTTTTTTATACTCTCTTCTCTCCTTCCTTCCGTCGGTACCACTTTCTCAATTTATGATCCATAACTCTCCAATAGAACACTGTCTTCTCTTCCTTCGTTCGCTGTTCGTTTTTTATCTTTGCTTCCTTTACTAACTCCTTTATTTTAGCTCTTTCTTCTTTGTTAGCATCTCTCCTTATCCAAACATTGTTAAACCCCTCTTTACCTGACAATTTCCACATTCTATTTATGATTTCATTCACCATTACCTGGGACTTAAACTTTACTTTCAGTGGCCTTGCCCCACCTTCCTCGTACTTTCCTAACCTAAACACTTCTTCAGTCTCTTCTTGGGCTTCATTGTTATCCTCCATAACCACTGATATTATTTCTTTAACCTCGCTCAGTTCTTCTCTCTCTCTTTCGGATCTTACTGTCATACGTTTTTCTTTTATTCCTGAGATTATCACACATTTTTTCTTGTCTCCTACATCCCTGACCAAAGATTCTCTGCTTCTTAGTACCCTAACCACTTCCTTCTCCACTTTTTCCTTGCTTTGTTGTTCTATGATCTCCTTCAAATTTACATTTCCTTCCTCCTGTATTTTCTTCCACCCCTTATGTTGCTCCTTGATTTCCTTAATATGCTCATCATGCATCCTCGATTTTGATTCGTACTCATCTAGCTTACTTTTCATTGTGTCCCTTTCTTCTTCCAACCTCTTATTCTCCCTCTTGAACTGTTTTATTTCATTTGATGCAAATTCGTTACTCACCTTCAATTCTGTGACTTCTTTTTCTTGTTCATCACTATGTGTGCAAACTTTTTCCAGCTTATTCTGTAGGACTTTGATCTCTCTCTCTTGCTCTAAGGTCCGTTCCTGCAACTGTCTAATTACTTCCCATACCTTTTTTAACTCCTGGACATTCCTTTCTGCCGTTTTCTCTACTCCTGCTATTCTTGTTTGGTTCAGCTTATCACTTCTGTTATTTACATCTTCATCGAAGAAGCCCTCAAATTCCCCCTCACCAGTTGTTAACAATCTTCCGTCTCTGCCATGATTCAACCACATGGAGACTTTTTTTTTTTCACTATGTCTTGTATTTTATGGCTGAAACCTGCATTTTTTTAAAACTAATATCAGACGGGACCAACACTCATGCTCTCAACCACATAATCACAATAGGTTGGTCTCCTTTTCGCTGCTGATTCAGCGATTATTTCCCCTCGATCCAGGAGCAGCTCCGTCTTTCTCGGCGACCCGACCATGTGTGTGTGTGTGTGTGTAACTCACATGGTCGGTCAGGATCACTTGATGGTAGTGATCGTCAGCTTTTACCCTCCCGGAAGGGAGCTGAGAGCTCATATAGTCCGATCTATGGGCAAGGCTGTGACCTTCACACATGCACACACCATCCCCTTCCTCAAGGGGGACAGTAACCACCCACTTCGTCAGTGAAACTTTTCGCAACCCGAGCGAGGCGCGAACTCCCGTCTACCAGATGGCAAGCGAGAACGCTACCACTGCGCCAGTGTGTGTGTGTGTGTAGAGAGAGAGAGAGAGAGAGAGAGAGAGAGAGAGAGAGAGAGAATGATAAATCCTGCTTTGAACTGAAGAATGCCTGCAGATAAAAGATGCATCTACTTAAATCATTTGGCTACTGGAAGTGAAATTGGATATTGATCAAATATGGCATGGAACAAAAAATTAACGTTACTAACCGGTTCCAGGGATTTTAAAATAGCGTTTTTGTTCCGGAACAGTTAGTATGATAACGTTTTCATTTCCGTTTTTGTTCCAAGCATAATTTCGTTCGTTTCAGTTTTCGTTTTCATTCCCTCAAACCGTTTGAAAGCCCTGCAGACAAGCAGTCACCACTGCAGGGCCATACCCTGCACTAGAAAAAAATGGCTACACAAGAAAAATGCAGTGGGCACACGAAACAATTATGGTAAAATGGAATAAAAATCATGTTAAAATAAAATAAAATCATGGTACAGTACAGTAAGCTAGAATAAAATCGACGTCATCACACGATTCCTCACAGGGCATCACGCTGAATAACCGGCTAGCTCCATGACTCTGTTGCATTGCACAGCACATCCCGTGTGTCTACTGGCATACCCTGATGAGCCTGAAGCAGGTAGGAAATAACCACAAAAGCTACCACATGCACCGCCATAACAACTGTCCAAGAGGAGCTGTTCCTTATGCAGTCGCCAGGCGGGAACTGGGAACAATCAAGGGGGTCTCTAGCCGATGCTGGGTGAACTGCTGAGCCAGATAGTGCAGCACCAATGGGCTATTCCCGCCTGGGCAGGCAAAAATGTTCGCACAGCCATAATTTCCACCTGGTTGCAACCACTTTGTCAAGATAAAATGGAAAATGTACGTATAATGTTTTCATACAGCGAGATCACAGCGTCAGGGTAATGGATCGTTTGGATAATGGACGTCTGGATAATCAAGAGATTACTGTAATTATGAAGTTGCATAGCATTATTTATTGACATTACACAGTCCAAACCTAACAATACTGAACCTATGAAAGCCACATTCTTTGGTCCTAACTTTGACATCCTTAGGCACTAACATGTTCTGAGCCTAGCACAGTATATTGTCAGTCAGTAACTGTATTGTTTATAGGAATGAATGCAGGTTGAGGAAAACTTATTTTGTTTATCCATGTATTCATAACTGATAACATTCTAGTGCTAACTGGAAGTGGCAGAAAACAGGGAAGTCAGTGGATTGAGGTTTCAAATGCAGAAGAGTATTGCTTCAAGGAACAGCTTCATTTTCTATCTTTATCTATTGGCAGACGCCTTAATCCCGTAAGGGGTGGCCACAAACAAATTGCCTCCACGGTGCCCTGTTCCCCACCATTTCATTGCCCTGTTTCCAGCTCACACCCCCTTCTCTCATATACTTCTCTGCTTCATCCCTCCATCTCATTCTTGGCCTCCCCCTCCCTCTTCCCCCCTCCACCTCACTCACATACACTCTTGTTGTCAGTCTCTCACTCTCCATCCTCTCCACAAGGCCAAACCACCTCAGTGTGTTTCTCCTACAGGGTTCCCACTCTCTGGTCAGAAAAAATTTCCCTGACTTTTCTAGAAATTTTCACAAAATTCCAGGTATATTTTCATACTTTGTTAAGTAAATTTTCAAGTATAATTTTACACTTATTTTAATGTGGCCTCCAATTACTCGAGTAAATTTTTACATCTATAGTGGTTTACATATTAGTGTACTTCTTTAATTTCCCACATTACTCAAGAGTAAAATCTCCCCTTCCAGCCACACCAACAAGCCTTGTATCAGAGCCAAAACTGTAGAGATACTGATGAATAAAAATAAAGATATCCTTTACAGCAAAGAATACTTGACTGTTTCTAAAATGATACAAGGTTTCCACCGTGAATTGTTCATTACTGAGGAGTGAAGCTGCCATAGCCATTCAGTTTACAGTCAATCTTAACTTGTACACATGAAACAAAATAATAAAAAATACACCTTAGCATAAACCTCAATTTTCACCAAAAATTTCCCTGACTTTTTCCATGATATTTTTAAAAATTACAAAATTCCCTGACTTTTCCCTGACTGGAATTTTTTTTTCAGTTTTCCAGGTTTTCCAGAAGCGGTGGGAACCTTGCTCCTAATGCTTCCTATCTCATCCACATCCACACCACAATGCTCCTTAACCTTTCCGTGGCTGCTGGCGTTGAATGATGTGTAGCCGATAAATGGCCGCTGGCGTCGTTCGAGCGCGGCCTATAAAAAACTGAAAAAATTTTGGGGAAGTGAACAAACATTCTGAATATCTTCGAACTGACCTACACTACACTCCCATACACCCCATCAAGCAGTTCAGAGCCTACTGCTGTGATGAGCGGATTTTCGATTTTTTCACTCCCAGCCATGCCTAAACAAGCACAACTACACCCATTGTCTCAACCCAGGCAGAAAATATCATCTTTGTCCTCTTTTGCAAAACACACAACCACCTGTTAATGACAGGCACAAACAAAAAAAGACATAATAAGTGAAAAATACATTTTTGTCTTGGTATCTTCACCTATTTGCTCAGGTTTCTTGTAATGGTTTGAATCATTCGATGCAGTACTACTTGTAGAGAACTGTGAAAACTTTCTGGAAGTGAACAAACATCTGGGACATGAAGCTGACCTTCACTTCACCCTCTCATGTATCCTCTCTTTGACTCTCAGTTCACCACCTGCTGCCATGAAGAGTGGATATATGATTTTTTTCGCTCGTGGCCATCGTTTCGTTTCATTTCGTTTTTGAAGGCTCCAACATGCTTGCATGCGTCAGCCTTGGTCACCTAATGGCGGCTCTCCACACTGCTCGATCCCTGGCAGCCTCCCTGTTCAGTCCCTTAACCCTTAAGTCACACTTAATGACCTCGTCCCACGTCTTTCTCTGTCTACCCCTCCCAACCCCTCCCCCAGTATTAACACCTCTCACCCTCTGTACCCAATTATCATCCCCCATCCTCTCCACATGCCTAAAAAAAACATAGTTGCACCCATTATCTCAACCCAGACAGAAAATATAATCTTTTTCCTCCCTTTCAAAACACACACAACCACCCAGTTTACAAGACAGCAACATATATTGTGAGTGTAACAAGGTAAAATGATAGAGAAAGGTGAACGTGTTGTTATGGAAAAAATATATTTTTCCACATCTGTAAACGTATTTATTTCTGCTTTGTCTCTGTATTCATAATAATTAGACTTATACGTAGTTTTGAAACTGCATTACAATCACAGTTTTAGCCATGCACATCGTGTGGGAGCTGGAAGCTGTGTTGCTAATTTGATCTGACCCTCCACTTTAATCTCCCGTGGGAGAGCCTAGCCTCGGAGGGCATGCGGTTTTCTCATTTAGGACTGAAAACTCAACCATTTCACTCCCTTTTCCAAGCATGGGCACAACACTAACATAAAAAATAACTCGAAACTACCATAAACATATTATATATCAAAAAGGTGAAAAAATATTCATAATAATTTGTTTTCCTGCCATTCCTAACTATTATGTACTGAAATAATTCGATATCATCGTATCCGCCCCTCTCCTGGTGACGACTCAAAAAGCTGCCTGGAACCACTGTCTGACTCACTCCTTCTTCATTTCTGTAACATTCGCGGCCTTTCCTCTAACTTTCACGCTGTTGAGCACCACCTCTTCTCCTCTAAACCTCACCTTCTCTTTCTCACTGAGACTCAGCTGTCTGAGGCAACTGACAGCAAACTCTTTTCTGTATCCTCCTACTTTCTCTATTCTCGTTTCAAAGCCGAAGGTGGCTGTTGCGTATATGTACGCAACGATCTATCTTGTTCTCGTGTTCCTGAACTTGATTCTTCTGAATTCTCTACTCTCTGGCTTCGGCTTTCCTGTCATTCTCTGACTAAATATATCTGTGCTGTTTACTTATCTCCTAATTCTACTGACTATCAAAAATTCTTTGACTATCTTACTTCTACGATGGAACACATTCTATCCATTTCTCCTTTCTCTGAAATCTCCATTCTAAGAGATTTCAATGTTCACCACCACCTTTGGCTCTCCTCTCCTTTCACTGATCCACCTGGTGAACAAGCCTACATCTTTTCTATCCTTAATGACCTAGAGCAGCTTGTACAGCACCCTACCCGTATCCCTGACCGCCTTGGAGAGAGTTCCAACATACTTGACCTTTTCCTAACAACTAATCCTTCTACTTACACTGTTCATCTTTTCTCTCCATTGGGCTCCTCCGATCATAATCTCATTACCTTAACATGTCCAGTCGCTCCAGTACGGCCTGTGGACCCTCCAAAGAAACGCCGCCTGTGGCACTTTGGAGCTGCAGATTGGGAGGCCCTCAGGCAGTACTTCTTTGATTTTCCATGGAATGATTATTGCTTCCTTGGCCGGGAGCCATCTGAGTGTGCCTTGTGCGTTACGGAGGTTATTCTCTCGGGCATGGAAGCATACATTCCTTTCTCATATCCTCTGACTAATGCAAGAAAGCCTTGGTTTAATCACGCTTGTTCTAATGCTGTCCGCAACAGAGAGAGAGCCTTTAAAAGGTACTGGAGCCAACCCACCCCTGAATCACACCTTTTATATATTTCTGCTCGGAATCGTGCTAAGTCTGTTCTTCGCTCTGCTAAAAACAATTTCATCCGTGCTAAATGTTCCCAACTCTCCAACTCGAATTCTTCTCGCTCCTTCTGGCACTTTGCCAAAAACCTTTCTAACAACTTTACCTCATCATCCTTCCCTCCTCTTTTCTACTCTGATGGCTCTGTAGCTATTTCTTCTACTGATAAAGCAGATCTCTTCGCTCAGACTTTCTCCTCCAATTCCACCTTAGACGATTCCGGTGCTATTCCTCCATCACTTCCCCCCTCTGACTTCCTCTTGACTGACATTAAAATTTCTTCAGCTGATGTGTTTTCTGCCATCACTGGCCTCAATACTAAAAAGGCATATGGTCCTGATGGAGTCCCTCCTGTTGTCCTCAAAAACTGTGTTTATGTGCTTACACCCTGCCTAGGTAAACTCTTTCACCTTTGTCTCTCAACTTGTACCTTTCCTTCTTGCTGGAAGTTTGCTCTCATTCAGCCAGTCCCAAAGAAGGGTGACCATTCCCAACCCTCAAACTATCGTCCAATTGCTTTAACATCCTGTGTCTCAAAAGTTTTCGAGTCAATTCTTAACAGAAAAATTTTAAAGCATCTTTCCTGTCACAACCTTCTTTCTGATCGTCAGTATGGGTTCCGTCAGGGACGCTCCACTGGTGATCTTCTCACCTACCTTTCAGACTCTTGGTCATCCTCCTTTCGGAACTTTGGCAAAAGCTTTGTCATTGCACTTGACATCTCAAAGGCTTTTGATCGAGTCTGGCATAAATCTTTAATTTCCAAACTGCCCTCCTACGGTTTCTATCCTTCTCTCTGTGCCTTCATCTCTAGCTTCCTTTCTGGTCGTTCTATAGCCGCTGTTGTAGACGGCCATCGTTCTTCTCCTAGACCTATCAACAGTGGTGTTCCTCAGGACTCTGTCCTATCACCTACTCTCTTCCTTTTATTCATCAATGACTTTCTAAGCTGTACATCTAACCCTATCCACTCATATGCTGATGATTCCACCCTTCACCTTTCCATTCGGTTCCCGCAACGTCCATCTCAGCAGTTACTTCAACAAAAAAGGGATGAGGCTATGGCACACCTAATGTCTGACTTGGGTCGTATCTCTGATTGGGGTAAAATTAATCTTGTTATTTTTAATGCATCAAAAACTCAGTTCTTACACTTATCAACCCGACAAAATCTTCCTCAGGATTACCCACTAATGTTTAATAATGTCCAGCTCAGTCCTGCATCATCCTTGAACATGCTTGGGGTTTCATTCTCTCGGGATTTGTCTTGGAAAGAACATATTACATCTCTTGTGAAATCTGCTTCCAAGAGATTAGGTGTGCTAAGCCGATTCCAAAATTTCTTTACCCCTGCACAGTTGTTGACCTTGTACACGGGTTTTATTCGCCCGTGTATGGAGTACAACTCTCATGTGTGGGGAGGCTCGCCACATGCAGCTCTTCTCAATAGGGTGGAGTCAAAGGCTTTTCGTCTCATTAACTCTCCTCCTCTTACTGATTCCCTTCAACCTTTGTCTCTTCGCCACACTGTTGCATCTTTATCTCTCTTCTATCGCTACTTCAATGGTCACTGTTCCTCTGAACTGTCTGCTTGCATCCCTCCACCTCTACAACGGGCACGTAGTACCCGTCTAGCAACAAACTCTCATCCCTTTTCTGTCCAACTCTCTAATGCAAGAGTTAACCGTTACTCCCAGTCCTTCATTTATGCAACTGGTCAACTCTGGAACTGTCTTCCTCTGTCTGTATTTCCTACTTCCTATGATCTCCAGTCTTTCAAACGCAGTGTGTCCAGGCATCTCGAATTGAACGGATTTTGAGTTTGGCTCTCTTTTGTATTGTTTTTGCTTTTTCTTGGAAGGAACAGTATGCAGGCCTGTGGCCTTTGGTTCCTTCTTCCTTGCATAAAAAAAAAAAACGCAACATTTGAGCACCATTCGCATTGTTTCGGGGGGTAAAAACAAAAAATAACAACACCTGCGAAGTTGCACTGTCGCACCACCTCTTTGCGGCGGATATCAGTTGCTGATATTTTTGCAAATTTCGCGCTCCATTGCAAGCCACAGAATGGGTTTAGGAAGCTGGGATTTGCACTGTTAGGTGCATCTGAACTTTCTCTTCAATATGGCAAGGGAAAAAAATCGATTTTCGATACTTCAGAAAATGGCCCCCCAGCCTGCCTGTGGTGCATGGAAAATTCCACACCCTCGGACACGGAGGGGCCTCATTTGTCTGTCCGTCTCTCCATGTGACTCCACATGCTCCTCTCAAATAACTCATTTCCACTGCTCTCTCTCTTGACTTATGTCTCTCCAACAAGGTCCAAGCTTGACTTCCATACGTTAGAGTTGGTATCACAATACTGTCATGTACTATAATAGCTTTTTCACTTACATGCTCATTTCCCTGTTTCTTATCATTGCTTTAAAAAAACCAGCAACCTTTCTTCCCCGTTGTACCCTTTCAAGCACTTCACCCTCTAAACTTCCATCGTTACTCATCACACTACCCAGGTACTTAAATGCACTCACATTTTCCATTTTCTCCTCCCTCACTGTACATTCACTAACTTCACTTGTCTTGAAGACCATCACCTTACTTTTCCCTACATTCACCATTAGATTCTGTTTCTTACACACACTCCCAAACTCATTCACCAAACCTTGCAACTCCCCTTCATCTTCACTTAACAACACAGTATCATCTGCAAACAACAGTACAGGGGGTTTCCAAACACTGTCCTCTCTCACTAGGGTTGCTCCGACATCCAATGCCCTACCATGTATCTCTTTTATAACCCCATCCATATACTGATTAAACAACCATGGAGACATGACACATCCTTGTTTCAATCCAGCCTTCAAATAGAAAAATTCAGTCAGTTCACTATCCACACACAGTGCTGCCTTAGCACCCTCATCCATATTCTTCACGGCCTTCAACAACTTCCCATCTACTTCATATATTCTTAATACTTTCCACAGTCCTTGTCTATCCACCCAGCCATATGCTTTCTCCAAATCCATGAAAGCCGCATACAACTTCTTTCCCTTCTCAAGATACTTTTCCACTAAAGATCTAAGAATTAATATCTGATCTACACAACCTCTTCCCTTCCTAAAACCTCCCTGTTCTTCTCCAACTAATCCTCTGTTACCACACGCTTCTATTTCCTCTTTTCCTTTGTACAGGGGAATAATTATACCTGACTTCCAATCCTCTGGGACTCTACCTTCCCCCCAGGCCAATCTGCACATCTTCCACATTCATTCTAATGCTATCTCTCCCCCATGCTTCAGCATTTCACCACACCCTCCATCAATTCCTGGGGCTTTCCCCATTTTAACTTTCTTCATTGCTTCCACAACTTCCATCCTACTGTTTTCTTCCTCTCTTCTAACATCCCTCCTTCTCCCAGCCATTCCCCCGCCACTTATAATTGCATTACTGTACTTTCATTCTCTGTGTTCAACAATGCCTTAAAGTGTTCTCTCCATCTGCTCACTTTTTCTTCCTTCTCCACTAGTAATCTACCATTTTTGTCTTTCACTCCCCAACTACAGTCCTTCCTCCAATTTTGCGAGAATATGGTCGACAAATACCCTCGCAAAATCAAAATTCGCAAAATTCAAACAATTAAATATATGAAATAAAGGCAAATTGGTCAACATCACCCCAAGATAAGCACTTTTTCCCACTCTTTCTCTCGACTCTACCTCTTAATTTTACAATGATAAATGAAACAAACATGAACTGATATATGATATACTGTACAGTGATATTAATGAGAAAACATCATAGGTATGAAACATTAAAAAAAAAAAATGCATTTACACTGATGTGAAGATTGGCGTGGTGTATGGGACTGGTGGCGGGGAGAGGTGGCTACTGTTGCCCCGCGGGGCCTAAGTCATCACTATCACTGTTGGCAGATATTTCCACATCTTGCTGCCTCTCTCATGAATCCCTTGAAGTCAGAATCGTCACTGGGGTCATAAGAATGAAAAAGGTTAGGGATGCTAGGATCACTGGCTGCTTGGGGAAGGGTGGCAGGACGGCTGGTCGATGGGGCAGGGTCTCTTGGGGTTCTCATGAATTTTGTGATTAGAGACTGCTTCCTCTTGTTAACCCCATCTCTGTGTAGGTCAGCATAAAAACGAAGGGCCCTGTCAACACCGTGGCATGCTTCCTGAGCCCTAAATTGATCACATTCATTGTTCACGATGGTTTTTTTCAGCTGGTCAATGACGGCGAGAATATTCGCCAGGATATGCATCGTTAATTCTCGGCCGCTTCGCTTTTATGCTGACCTCCACAGAGATGGGGTTAACAAGAGGAAGCAGTCTCTAATCACAAAATTCATGAGAACACCAAACTCCTGACCAATAGCAGAATTACTTTCACCTGCTTTTTTCCTTTCAATCATTTTCAGTTTGGTCTCCAAACTTATTTTCTTGTTCTTCTTATCCGTTGGCGCCATAACACTCGTGCAAGGTTAGACTGCTGGGGTATTGCGAGGAGCACCACGAAATTGTGAGGGTCAGTGACCTTGGTTGGAAACAGGTGCAAACAAACTAGGCGGGGCGGCAGACCACTGAACTAGAAGCTAGCTCAGTATGCCCAGTGAACCATGACGTCACTACTCGGGGTGGCAAAGTAGTACGGGAAGACGACTCTCACACCACTCAACCTCGCAAAGTGTGTGATCGCTCGCAAAGTTCATAAATATTAAAAAATACATGACTTTTGGAACTACCTCGCAAAATTGGTGAATCGCAAAGTTGAAGGATGTACTGTAACTTCTTTGGCACCCTGTCTGACTTTCTTTACCTCTTTCCAGAACATTTGCTTACATTCCCTCCACTTTACACTCAAGTTCCTTCCAATTCCTTGTCCACTTTCTTCTTAGTCTCTCTTACTAATCTTTTCACCTCTCTCTTCCTCTGTACATGTAACTCTCTCTTCCATCTCTTGACTTCTTCCATGCCCCTGTTTCTCATCCACTCACTATATGCTTTCTTCTTTTGTGCCACAGCCTCTCTTACCTCTTCAGTCCACCATGCTGTTCCCTGCATCCCCTTTTGTCTCCTCTTCGCCCCACATGCCACCTCACATGCCGCACAGATTTCTGCTGTGAATATCTTGCAGACACCTTCCACGTCCCCCATCTGCTCCAATCCATATTTACCCAGTTGCTCCTCCACTTCCCTCTATATTCTGCCTTTTTTCCCTCCTCTTGTAAATTTTCCACCCTCCTTGTATGAACTACTTCCTCCTGTCCTTCCCTTCTTCTGTTTTCTGTTACTTGTAATTTTACTGAACCAAAATAAATTACATTCTTTTTAATGTTTATTAATTCATTTTGTATACAGTTGCTTCTTAGTGTACAAACTTTCTGGAACATTTTTTATTTATTTATTTATTTATTTTTTAAGCATTGACAGATTTCTTTGTTCAGTACTTACAAAAAGCTGTATATGCAGGCATTCTCCATTTTATGATCAGTCAACTTCTGATTTTTTTACTTCGCGATGGTGTACTTTCAGTACAATATTCAGTGTGAATGAGGAAGTGAAAGAGAGAGAGATTGTTCAGGTGCTTGAGGATGCAAAAGTGGATGTATGTGGATTTACTGAAACTAAATGGAAAGGTGAAAGGGTGAGAGAATGGGAATATGGTTTAGGAATATGTGCGGGAGTTAATGAGAATGAGAGGGCAGGAGAGGGAGTATGTCTGATGATAAGCAAGAAGTGGAAGGAGAATATAAGAGAGTATGAAACAGTGGGTGCAAGGATTTTATGGGTGAGGATGAAAGTAGGTATACAAGCTTGGGTGATTGTATGTGTGTATGTGCCGACAGAGGACCGAGTGGCAAGAGTGAAAGATGAGTTTTGGGCAAGTGTAGAAGCATGTATGGACAAGTTTGGGAGGAGCGAGAGAGTGTTTTTGATTGGAGACATGAATGGCAAAGTTGGGAATGTATGAGTGGATGGATTGGTTGGTCAGTGGGGTGTGACAGCTGAGGTGGATGAGAATGGTAGTGCCCTGGTGGACATCTGTGCTTGTAAGGGATTGGCAATAGCCAACACCTACTTTCAGCACAAGATGATCCACAGGTATACATGGAGAGTCTTGAGGAGGATGGATGGTGACCTCGTAGAACAGAAGGCAGTGATAGTTACGTGTGTGTCAATGAGCGAATGAGAAGACAAGTGTTGGATGCAAAAGTATGGAGAGGGTGGGGGAGTGGAATCTCTGACCATCACTTAGTAATGGCCAAGGTGAGGCTGCAAAGAAAGTGGGTGAAGAGACCAAGGGGAAGACAGGAGGAAATAGCTCCTGTGAGAAGAGTGGAGGGAAGGAAGGTTGCTGGTTCATTGAAAGCAGTGATAAGAAACAGGGAGGTGAGCATGGAAGTGAAAAAGTTGTTACATGACAGTATTGTGATACCAACTCTGACATATGGAAGTGAAGCTTGGACCCTGTTGGAGGGACAGAAGTTAAGAGTGAGAGCAGTGGAAATGAGTTATTTGAGAGGAGCATGTGGAGTCACATGGAGAGACAGACTAACAAATGAGGAAGTGAAGGAGCGTTGTGGTGTGGTTGAGGACGTGATGGGAAGAATTAGGAGAAACACGTTAAGGTGGTTTGGGCATGTGGAGAGGATGGAGAGTGAAAGACTGACAAGGAGAGTGTATGTGAGTGAGGTGGAGGGGGCGAGAGAGAGGGGGAGGCCGAGGATGAGATGGAGGGATGGAGTGGAGAGGTATGTGAGAGAGGGGGTGTGAGTTGGGAGCGTGGTAGTGAAATGGCAGGGGACAAAGTGACATGGAGGCGATTTGTTTGTGGCCACCCCGTGCGGGATTGAGGCGTCTGGCAATAGATAGATAGAGAAGAGTGGAGAAGTTGCAAGATAGTGTGAAAATGGCAGAGTATACGAGAATTGTGGAAGAAAGATTGGGAAGGTATGAGTTAGAGCAGATGGAAGGGGTGCAAGATGTATGTAAGATTTTCACGGAAGCGATAGGTGCAGCATGCGAGGAGGTTTGTGGAGTGAGGAGGAGATGCAGGGGTGTGCAAGGGACTGCATGGTGGAATGATGAGGTGAAACGAACTGTGAAACAAAAGAAGAAGGCATATAGTGAATGGCTAGTGATCAGAGGTAGGGTAGAAAATGAGAAAGAGAAGAGAGGTATATGTGAGGTGGAGAAGAGAGGTGAAGAGATTGGTAAGGAGAGTATGAAGAAAGTGGATGGGGAGTTTGGGAGGAATCTGAGTGTAAAATGGAGGAAGAGTGAGAAATTGTTTCAGAAGAAGGTAAAGAAAGTAAGACAGTGTGAAAGGGGAAATGGTAGGGGAGTGAAAGATGGGAATAACAGATTGCTGGTGGAGAAGAGAGAGAAATTGAGGAGATGGAAGGAGCACTTTGAGGATTTGTTGAATGTAGAGAGTGAGAGCAGAGCAAGTATAAGTGGTTGGGGAATGGCTGGGAGAAGAAGAGGTGAGAGGAGGGAGGAAGAGATCAGTAGGGTGGAAGTAGTGAAAGCACTGAAGAAGATCAAGATGGGAAAGGCCTCAGGAATTGCTGGAGTGTGTGGTGAAATGTTGAAGTATGGGGGTGAGATTGCTGTGGAATGGATATGGAAGTTGTGTAGATTGGCTTGGGAAGAGGGAAAGGTTCCAGAGGACTGGAAATCAGGTATAATTGTTCCTTATATAAAGGAAAAGGGGAGAGAGAAGTATGTGGTAACCATAGGGGTATTTACCTTCTTAGTGTGACTGGAAAGATATATGGCAGAATACTTATTGACAGGGTTAGGCATATAACAGAGGAGTTAGTTGGAGAAGAACAAGGGGGATTTAAGACGGGAAAAGGCTGTGTAGATCAGATATTTGTTCTGAGTGGAGAAGTATCTAGAGAAGGGAAAGAAAGTGTATGCTGCCTTCATGGACTTGGAGAAAGCTTATGACAGAATAGATAGGCAAGGTACAGTACATCCTTCAACTTTGCGAACTTTAACTTTGCGAATCACCAATTTTGCGAGGTAGTTCCGTCATTTATTTTTTAACATTTATGAACTTTGCGAGCGATCACACACTTTGCGAGGTCGAGTGGTAGGAAAGTCGTCTTCCCGCACTACTTTGCCACGTGGAGTAGTGATGTCGTGGTTCGCTGGGCGTACTGTGCCTCCTAGTTCGGTGTTCTGCCGCCCCCCACGTTTGTTTACACCACAGTAGTCGCACCCAGGCCTTGCCCCGCCACCAGTCCCGTACACCATGCCAGTCTTCACATCAGTGTAAATATGCATTTTTTATCTTTTTTATGTTTCTTACCTATGATGTTTTCATAATAATATTACTGTACAATACATCAGTCCATGTTTGTTTCATTTATCATCATAACATTAAGAGGTAGAGTCAAGAGAAAGAGTGGGAAAAAGTGCTCACCTTGGGGTGATGTCGACCAATTTACCTTTATTGCATATATTTAATTGTTTAAACTTTGCGAATTTCGATTTTGCGAGGTTTTTTGTCGACCATATTCTCGCAGAATTGGAGGAAGCACTGTATGTGGAAGGTATTAAGAATATATAGAGTGGAGGGGAAATTGTTGAGTGATGTGAAGAGCATGTACGAAGGACCTAGGGATACTGTGTGAGTGGATGGTGAGCTAAGTGAGTTCTTTGATCTGAAAGTGGGTCTGAAACAGGATTGTGTGATGTCTTTATGGCTGTTTAATATATACATGGATGGGGTTGTAAAGGAGGTGCAAGGTAGGGCAGTGGATGTGGGGTTGGCTCTAATGAATGAAATGAATGAGGGCGAGATGTGGAAGATTCTGGTATTGTTGTTTGCTGTTGATACAGTATTGCTGAGTGAAGATGAAGGGGAGTTGCAAGGTTCGGTGAATGAATCTGGGACAGTGTGTAAGAAGAGGAATCTGAAAGTCAATGTGAACAAGAGTAAAGTTATGGTGTTTGAGATGAATGAAGTCACAGAATGCACAGTGAGGTTGGATGGTGAGGATATGAAGAATGTGAGTGCATTCAAGTACTTGGGCAGTGTGATGAGTAAGGATGGAAGTTTGGGGGATGAAATACTTGAAAGGGTACAGTAGGGAAGGAAGGTTGTTGGTTGATTGAAAGCGGTGATGAGAAATAGGGAGGTGAATATGGAGGTCAAGAAGTCACTGCATGATAGTGTCTTGATCCCTACCCTGACGGATGGAAGCGAGGCATGGACCTTGTTAGAGGTTAACAAGTCAAGAGTGAGAGCAGTGGAAATGAGTTACTTGAGAGGAGCATGTGGAGTGACATGGAGGGACAGGTTGATGAATGAAGGAGTGAAGGAACACTGTGGGGTGGATGTGGATGTGGATGTGGTTGAGAAGATTAAGAGAAATACACTGAGGTGGTTTGGACATGTGGAGAGAATGGAGAATGAAAGACTGACTAAGAGAGTGTATGCAGGTGGGGTGGAGGGAGAGAGAGGGAGAGGAAGGCCGAGGATGAGGTGGAGGGACGGAGTTGAGAGGTATATGAGGGAGGGGGGAGTGAGCTGGGGGGAGGGTAGGCAAATGGTGGGTGACAGAGCGACTTGGAGGCGTTTTGTCTGCGGCCACCCTTTGTGGGGATTAGGGTGTCGGGCTATAGATAGGTAGATAGACAGACATAAGATATTCAACACTATTATAAAATAGGCTGTGTCAATAATTTTGCCCAACTGTAGGCTAATGTAAGTGTTCTAACAATTTTTAAGGCAGGTTTTGTTAGGCAATGATGTTCTTGTGGTTAGGTGTATTAACCCTTAAACCGCGGGGTTGTCGGAAGCGCGCCGTGCCCATCCCGCGGGGATATTCGCGCTCCGACTGACTTTTTAAAAATATTTGCCAAAAATCAATTATTAGTCCTAGAATATTATAATTACGTATGCATATGGCACATACCTTCAGCTTTCTCCTGGGTTGTTTTTTTAGTACTCGTCGACTACAGTAGGACTTGTGGAGACTTCTGAAGTTGGGTAACTAAGTCTCCACTTTACACTTCCCGACTTCCCGTAATATGAATACCACTGCCAGATGTTAACACTAGAAACACTATTCAATGATTTCCAAGTAGTTTGGAATCCATACTCCAAAAAAAAAAACACTGAAAGCAATGTAAAATACGAGCGTGTACGAGCCTCCCACTCGCTCTAATTCGCCGCTGGTATTCTGTAATTTCTTACTCATATACACACTCACACTTTATTACTGTATTTCTAGTACTTTATTACACTTATATATATCTACAGTCCATTACCGCTTCCCACACAATGTTTAGTAGGGGTAGAGGTCACAGGCCTTTTATAATGGGCGCAAAAGCGGGAGAAATGGAGGGGCGCGACTGCAACGTGATTTCACCGTGAAGGACGAGAGCGAACTGAATGTACAATACGTATCTTGGTTGCCAAGAGCTGAAAATGTCAGCTGCTAATGTATATGCTAAGAAATAAGTCATAGGAAATCCAGACAATGCATAATAAATTAGGTAGTTCCAGGTGAATATAAATATCACTCAGCTTCTCCCTTCCTTTCTTATATACATTTATATTACGAGAGTAGTTCATACGGCATATTTCAAGGGAAAAAAAGGCAGGGGAAATTAGCGAACAAGTGCAGGTTGGATGTTACCAACTGATAATTAGCCAATTCCAGGTGTAAGGCACTATCAATTATAGTACCTTATTTATATATATATATATATATATATATATATATATATATATTATTTTGTTTAAGAATAGGGCATAGGGCTCATTTCAATGGATGAAAACAGTGGAAAAATCCAGGGAAGATTTACTTAGCGCAGAGCGGCTGAGCAGACGACACGAGAGGGTAATGGAGGGGAGGTAGGGAGGGGAGTCTAGAATTGGGGAAAATGGCTAAATTGTCAACAATGGATGGGAGTACTAATGACATTAGCAGTGACTGTTGTTGGACATTGGCAGTGCTGATAGATGATACAAGTCATCACCTGAAAGCCCAGGTGAATTTAAAAAAACACAGAGTCACAAAAGTGACGCCCCGCGGTATGATCCACTGCATCCAATCGTCACAAAAGTGACGACCCGCGGTTTAGGGGTTAAATGCATTTTCATCTTACGATAAATTCCACTTACGGTCAGTTTATCAGAACGTAACTAAGTCAGGGACCACCTGTAGTACAGTGGAATATCCTAAATTGCAGCTTTATGGTACTGAGCAAACTGAAATAGGAAAGGGAGAGTGGCCATGTGCAGTTTGCCACAAGGGTGTGGGAAGTAATTCCATTTTGTGTAGTGTTTGTGATAAATGGGTGCACAAGAGATGTTAGACTGCGAGATGATGCTGATTTCATGTGTGCGGCGTGTCGGGGAGAGCAGGTGGAGATTGTTAGGCGTGAGAGGGTTGAACTTGCAGGTGAGTCTCTTGAGTGTGTGGAGGAGTTTCATTATTTGGGAGACATGTTATGTGCCGGAGGTGGGGCTGGAGCTTGCTCGGTTGCTAGGGTGAGAAATGGTTGGAAGAAGTTCAGGGAGCTGTTGCCTCTCCTGACATTGAGAGGACTCTCTTTATGTGCTAAGGGGTCTTTGTATGCAGCATGTGTTAGGAGTGTGATGCTGTATGGTAGTGAGACCTGGGCAGTAAAGGAAGAGGATATTCGCAGGTTTAAACATACAGAAATGACAATGATTAGGTGGATGTGCAGTGCGTCCCTGCATGCAAGGCCTGGGGGGGCTGGGTTTACGATGGAAGAGTTGAGAGGTAGGATGGGACTGGAGTGTATTGGTGTTGTGATGAGGAGAGGTAGGCTGAGGTGGTTTGGACATGTGGAGAGGATGGGGGATGATAATTGGGTACAGAGGGTGAGAGGGGTTAATATTGGGGGAGGGGTTGGGAGGGGTAGACCGAGAAAGACGTGGGACGAGGTCATTAAGTGTGACTTAAGGGTTAAGGGACTGAACAGGGAGGCTGCCAGGGATCGAGCAGCATGGAGAGCCGCCATTAGGTGACCAAGACCAACGCATGCAAGCATGTTGGAGCATTCAAAAATGAAACGAAACGAAACGAAATAGGTAATCTTATGGGGAAAATTACTTATGGGTCTGTCATCTAGGAAAAGTTGCTCCTCTTACACCAAACCTACATCAAACTGGTCACTAGTGAACAGCAGATGACACGAGAGGGTAATGGAGGAGAGGCAGGGAGGGGAGTCTAGAATGGGGGAAAATGGCTAAATTGTCACCAATGGATGGGAGTACTGATGACATTAGCAGTGAATGTTGTTGGACATTGGCAGTGCTGATAGATGATACAAGTCATCACCTGAAAGCCCAGGCGAATTAAAAAAAACACAGAGTCACAAAAGTGACGCCCCGCAGTATGATCCATTGCATCCGACCGTCACGAAAGTGATGACCTGCGGTTTAGGGGTTAAATGCATTTTCATCTTATGATAAATTCCACTTACGGTCAGTTTATCAGAACGTAACTGAGTCAGGGACCACCTGTAGTACAGTGGAATATCCTAAATTGCGTCTTTATGGTACTGAGCACACGCCACGATTTGAGATACTGAAATAGGTAATCTTATGGGGAAAATTACGTATGGGTCTGTCATCTAGGAAAAGTTGCTCCTCTTACACCAACCCTACATCAAACTGGTCACTAGTGAACACTAACAACCTGGAAAAGAAATTAGTAAAGCATATTTAATGGGAATGAACAATATTTTAAGATTCTTACCTGACCCTGACAACATTCCTTGAATAGACAGGAGAGGGGGAGGGGTTCTGAGGTTTGAGGCAGACTATGGCCTCTCAGCACAAGGCAATTGTGCTGCTGCCTCTGTGCCGCTCCCTCCTCATCAGCCTTCCTCAGCAGCCCCTCAAAGTCCAGTGTGGAGACAATGGAAGCAGTGTCATCATTGTCCTCAGCTGCCTTCATGTCTGGCTAGATGCACAGACTTAAGATAATAGTGGCACATATTACACAAGGCAGCGGAGAAGTGTCCATTTTGAGGTTGCATCTGTGAATTTCGTGTAATTTCCGCGATTTACTGATGTTCCAAACTATTGCATGATGTTGCTGCATATTATGAATCCATGATTAAGAATTGCGTGATTTAGGAAATTCCACTGTACAGTACTTATGATGTAGTGACTGGTACTAATGATCAGATTGACTAGAAACGCTTGGTACAACAGTGGTACTGTGTTTTATTTTCAGTGTGTTCATAATATTCACCAGTGGACTCTTTTCAGTAATAAGTTCTCCCTAAAGTGGAGGAAAACAAGTGCAATGACACCAATAATTAGCATAATTTTTTTTTTCTCCCCCACATACAGAACAGTTTTCAGACAGATTTAGTCATGAATACTACACCTCAGTTGGAGTGATAGCCTTCCATAGATTTGATCCCCATGAGGTGACTAGATGTATTTCAATCACTTGATACCATTAAGAAAAGTACCCTACTCATCTGCTCTTATATGTACCAAACTTTGATAGCCTAGCTTCAGACCTGAACACCTCTTAGGGGGTAATGTGTGATTGACTTTTTGAAATTATAATCAGCCTATTTCCACACCACATACACTCACCCTCCCACACACCTTATTACATCACTCCTTTCCACTCCCACACCACTCATCCATCTTCCCATGTTGTTGTGGCCACAGGCTTATCTGGAAGTAAATCCAGTGGACTGGCAGCTGTAGTTACCCATCTCCTGGAGTCCATCATCCTCCTTTTATGGGATAGGCAGGGTGGAACATTTATGTACGGGTGCCACCATGTGATGCCCTTATCACCCCCCTTAACACCACATACACACATCTTGCTTCACAGTCTACTGCCATTGACACTTAGGTTCAGTGTTGTTTATCATTTAGACTTTTCCATTGTAGCTATTGGTTTTGCATACAATTATTTTTTTCCATGTTATAGCTTGTCACTCTTTTTGATGGTGATCTATCAGTTCATCTGTCTATCTAATAACCAAACACCTTAATCCCATAAGGGGTGGCCACAAACAAATTGCATGCATGTCACCCTGACATTTGATGTCAGGCTGCTGTCCCTCCTTCTCACACCACCCCCGTTCTTATGCTTCTTCAATCCATCCTTCTACCTTATCCTTGGTCTCTCCTTTCAGCTCCCTCATATACTGGTGTTCCCCTACTTTCGAAGGGGTTACATTCTGAGAAACTGCTCATAATTCAATTTTTTGGTAAGTCGAAAATGTATTTAATACACCTAACTAACCAAACATCATAGCCTAGCCAAGCCTACCTTAAACGTGCATAGAACACTTACATTAGACTACAGCTGGGCAAAATCATTAACACAAAGCCTATTTTATAATAAATTACTGAATACAGTAATCCCTCCAATATCCGTTGTAATAGAGCCAAAAGCATGTCTGAATATTGGTTTTGTCCGGATATTGGTCCTGAAGCTCCAGCGCTGGTTTTTCATGACCCTAACCTAACCTAACCTAAATCAGAAAACTACCTTCCTACCTCCCTACTGGACATGTATAGCACTTATTTAGGTCCCTTTTCACATAAAAAATGCACATATAGCATGAATTTATTGAATTTTAACCAAAAAAGGATGATTTAGAGGTGAGTGAGTCATAGGAGCTCAGAACTTGCCAGCATAGTATAAGTAAGTATCTGACATGGAAATCATCTTTTCTCACATTTTATGCACTAAATTATTGGATACAAAGTATCAAATACAGTAAATGATGTAAATTGCTACCAGAAAAATGGTTAGGTTAGGTTAGGTCAGGTCAGGTTAGGTTATGACCGGACATGAAATTCACTGCTTCCACCTTTTTCCTAGCTGGTGCACTTAATAACCATGCATGAAAGAATTAAATTAAAACCAGGAAATTATGATTAACACAATGTTAGGTTAGGTTAGGTTAGGACCGGACATGAAATTCACTGCTTCCACCTTTTTTCTAGCTGTTTTAACTAAGAACCATGCATGGAAAAATTAAATTGCAAGCAGGAAATTATGATTAACATTTTTGGTAATTTTTAACACATTTACAGCATGATGAAAACAGTTTAGGCATGAAAATCTTTATGGTAACCATAGGTTAGGTTAGGTTAGGACCGGACATGAAATTCACTGCTTCCACCTTTTTTCTAGCTGTTTTACTTAATAACCATGCATGGAAAAATTAAATTGCAAGCAGGAAATTATGATTAACATTTTTGGTAATTTTTTAACACATGTACAGCATGATGAAAACAGGTTAGGCATGAAAATCTTTATGGTAACCATTGGTTTGGTTAGGTTAGGACCGGACATGAAATTAACTGCTTCCACCTTTTTTCTAGCTGTTTTACTTAAGAACCATGCATGGAAAAATTTAATTGCAAGCAGGAAATTATGATTAACATTTTTGTTAATTTTTTAACATATTTACAGCATGATGAAAACAGGTTAGGTATGAAGTTAGGGTACTTACGAACAAGAAGCTGCCGTCCTGATGTAATAACCCACTCTATCATCTCAGACTCTGACAGGAAGACCTTGCACCTGACACACCTTTCCACTTGAGAATCACCACCACTTATCACGAACACTTTCCACAACGTTTTTTTTTTATAACTGGAATCACATCACTTCACTCCACTGTACATAACAGTAAATTCCCGTGTGGTCTAGTGACGATCCCTGGAGAATTTAGTCGCTGTCAGAGTCTGAGATGAGCAGACGGAGGCGGCGTAGGGGCATCTTGGTGCGACGTGGTTATACACTATCCACTACAGAGGACTCCGAAGATAGACGCAAACTAACATCCAGTGGTGATTCAGCCGTGCCTGATGTGCTGGGCTGTGGCTCGGAGCTAGAAGGCCTGTCTTCGTGAGATGATGGTGTGGAGCGAGAGTGGACGACGGCAGGGTTGACTGGCCTGAAAAACTATCAATGGTTGATTGACACAGAGGACGACGATTTTGACGATTAATGATGCGTTGCCTGAAACCTCGCACTTCACTCGCCAATTCCAATGACCCCATCTCTCTGTTGCAGTCCGGGTGTTCTAAGTAGTCAAGGACGAACCCCACATACTCCCGGAGTGTGCTCAGCCTGGGGATGGTTGGGGTAGTGACAAGCCGTGAGGAGTCCTCATCATCGTCGCTGTCCTCGTCAGAATCTTCCTGCTGGGTACTCGGACCAGCAACAGTAGATGCGATCTTGGTATCAGGCATGATCTGATACCCAGGATCGCTCTCGTCGTCATCCAACCACTCGCGCACTTCGTCAACATCCACATCGTCTCCACCCGTACGAAGCCTTGCATGAAAGTCATCCACATCAAAACCAAGAAAATCCTGCACCACGTCACTTCCATGAAGCAGGCAAGACCAACCATTTTCTAAAGTCTTGACAGAGACTTCCTTCCATGCATTTGCCCAGTTGAAGATGGCAGACTTGAGGGTGTATCGGCGAATGTTTTCAAGAGTTTTTTGTCCTCGCATGTCACGTCCTTCCCTGTGATCGTCCATGTCCTTGTACACAACCATCACCTCGTCCAAAAACTTCCATCGGTATAGCCTCTTCGTTGCCACAATCCCTCCCTGGTCCATTGGTTGGATGAGAGCAGTTGTATTAGGTGGCAAAAACAGACACCTGATGTGACCATTCTCTGCCACCAACTCCTTGTCTGATGGATGCGCAGGTGCATTGTCTAGAATCAGGAGGGCCTTTACCTGGTCTTGTCGGGTTTTCAGTGTCTCCGTCTGATAACAAATGACCTCCTTTACAAAGTGTTGGTGGAACCAATTTCTGAAGATCTTGGTTGTGAACCAAGCCTTCAAAGAATGATACCACATGACAGGAAGGGCATCCATTAACCCACGAAGGCACCTAGGCTGCTTTGCACGGCCTACAATAACGGGCTTGAGCCGGTGCATGCCGTTAGCATTGGCACAGCACAAAGCAGACACCCGTTGCTTCGAGAGCTTGGGGCCAGTCAAACGCTTCTCCGTCTCCTCAGCGAGAGTGTTTGTGGGTATTGAACGGTAAAATAGGCCAGTTTCGTCAGCGTTGTAAACTTGACCGAGAGTGAGGCCCTCCCTATCATTCAAGCCCTTCACCTTCTGCCAAAACTGTTCTACTCCATCGTCGTTAGCGTCCAGAGCTTCGCCATGGGCCTTACGATTGGTAAGTCCGTGCCGTAACTTGAACGCGAAGAGCCAACCTTCAGATGCCTTGAAGTCTGGGGCGTCGTGTAGCCTTGCGAACTTTTCAGCAGCAGCTTTCAGCTCCGTTCCACGAACCAACACCTGCGGCACGTTGTTGTCGATACCAAATCAACGTGGAGCGGTCGATGTCTGCATACTTAGGAGTAAACATCACCTTCCTCTCCACGTTTCGTCTGGTCTTCGATGCGAAATCAGCCATGTTCTGCTGTAGTTTGTCTCGGGACTTCTTGATATCAAACAAGGTGGGGCGTGGGAGGTTAAACTCACGTAGGATATGTCCTGTTGACCAGCCGACTTCCGCCTTCTCCAATATCTGCCTCTTCTTCTCCAGAGTCAGAACCACTTTCTTCCTCTTCTCATGAGGCGGGGCCATCATCACACACATGATGAAGAAGGTGAAGAGCAGTATCAAGCACTGTAGGAGGTAGGGTATCACCACAAAAGCAATCACTTCGGCCGCCATTGTCAGAGGTATTCACGAGGCAGTAGCAGAGTGGGTAATGGCAACCGACAGGCGCCACGAGTGTAAACATAGCCGATCGGCGCGTGCAGGAAATTCAAACTGACGCTGTCCCCAAAAATCAATTTTTTTTCCGATTTTTTTCGAATTTTTTGGCATTTTGGGGGTTGGGCAGCCCACAATATCCGAATAGTGAGTATGTCCGAGTATTGGACATCCGAATAATGGAGGGATTACTGTGGTAGGTGGGGGCGCTCATCATCCACTCACTCCATGTAGTGCTTCTTTTCATTGTCTGGCCTTTCCTCTCCTTCATCCTTCTTTCCTTCCATCCTGTTTTGTCTTTCTTTCCTTCATTCTTTCCTCGTCCTTCTGCCTACGGCTGACTTTACACTCCTTCTTCTGTCTTTCCTCTTCCTTCTGCCTGTGGATGACTTTACACAGAGTGACAAGCCAAATGGTTTCCTGTACACCAGGAAACTATTTACTATGCTGGGTGGTAACCATTTAACCAAATTTTGGTGCCTGGTGGTTTAGTGAGCAATTACGGTGCTCCAATCAGATTGAGCCAGTGAAGGTTTATATCCAAGGTGTGGTTGGGGTTTACTGCTCACGTAATGCCACTCAGGGATGAGTGAGGCCGGTCACTCTCGTCTTAAATGTCAGGACCAACTTGCCTGGCCCCGGGCTCCTACGCTCCTCATGGGGCAATGTAGGATTGGATGATGAATGATGATGAATTTAATATCTCATGTTATTTACCATTTAATTGCAAGACAGATGAGGAAGGAGAGGAAAGACATGGTGAGAGCTAAATTTGTAAAGGATGAAAATGGGGAAATAAAAACTGATCAGGCAGAAATACTGGAAAGGTGGAAGAGGTACTTTGAGGAACTGTTAAATGAAGAAAATAATTATGAGATAGAAGAGATGGGAAAAGTTGAAGGGCCAGTTGCAATGATAACAGAAGCTGAAGTGGAGATAGTCTTAAAGGAAACGAAGGCCGGAAAAGCTCCAGGCCTAATAGATATAACAGCGGATCTGATAAAAAAGGCTGGAAGTACTGGTGTAAAAGAATTGACAAGGATTTTTAATAACATCTTAGTAGGAGGACAGCCACCTGAGGACTGGAAAGATTGCTGGACAATGCCAATTTATAAAGGCAAAGGAGATGCCCTACTGTGTGGAAAGTACCGAGGAGTCAGACTATTGGAGCATGGAATGAAGAAATTCGAAAAGGTGCTGGAAGGAAGGCTGAAGCAGATAGTGAAGATAGATAACAGACAGTTTGGATTTTGCACAGGTGAATTCACAATAAATGCAATATTCATCATGAGACAGTTTCAGGAAAAGTTTCAACAGAGGAGGAAATGCTTGTACCATGTGTTTGTGAACTTGGAAAAAGCTTTTGATAGAGTACCAAGGAGAGTTATAGAGTGGGCCTTGAGAAGACAGAATGTGCCTGAGAGACTCATTACAGCTGTCATGTCTCTCTAAATTGATACAAGATCAAAAGTCAAGACAATAGCAGGAATATCAGGAAATTTTGGAATAGGAGTTGGGGTACATCAAGGGTCAGCACTCAGTCCATTGCTGTTTAACACAGCAATGGAGGAGGCAACACGGGAATGTAGGGGGGAAGGCCCATGGGAATTGCTGTATGCTGATGACCTATTGCTGACAGCGGAGACTAAGGAAGAAGTGGTGGAAATGATTAATAGATGGAAAAATGGAAAGAAGAAGAGGGAAATGAAAATAAATATGAATAAGACAAAAGTAATGGTGACAAGCAAGAAACCAGTAGAAAGAATTCAGTCAGGAAAATGGCCATGTGGATGCTGTGGCAGAGGAGTAGGAGTGAACTCAGTGTTGTGTATGGAGTGTAATAAGTGGTGCCATAGGTGTTCAGGTCTGCAGAATTTGAGAGGAGTGCAAAATTTCCACTGCCCAGCCTGCATAAGAAGAGAGGTGGAGGGAGATGAAGTAGAGGATGTGCTAGAGGTGAATGGGGGCACAGTACAGGAAGTGCAGCAGTTCTGCTATCTAGGAGATATATTGGACTGTGAAGCAGGGGTGGAGAGATCAGTCAGAACAAGAGTGGCATCAGCATAGTTAAAGTGGAAGGAAATAGCTAGCCTACTGGTCAACAAACACATACCACTGAGACACAGAAGTAAAGTATATGAGGCCTGCATTAGACTTGTATTGATATATGGTGCTGAAACATGGCCTTTGACAGACAGACTGATGAATATTCTGAGGAGTACTGATCGTAGAATGTTAAGATACATGGCGGGAGTGAGATGGGAGGACAGAGTTTTGAGTGAGGAGGTAGCCAGAAGATGTGGGGTGAAGGATCTTGATATCATCTTGAGGCAGAAGCGGCTTAGATGGTTTGGTCACGTGAGGAGGAGTGAGGAAGGAAGCTGTGTGAGAATAGCAGAGGAACTGGAAGTGGTGGGATGTCGACCTCCAGGAAGACCTAAGAAGACCTGGAAAAGTGTTGTATTGCAAGATATGGAAAGACTGGGTACTGGAGAAGATTTAATCCAGGATAGGAAGCCGTGGAGAAAAGCCGTCGCAAGTCCAACCCCGGTTTGAATATGGGAACAGAAGGACGAAAAACGAAGATGATGATGATGATGATGGTGTACCGTATTGAGTACTGTGATGAGTAAGGATGGAAGTTTAGAAGATGAAGTGCTTGAAAGGGTACAACAAGGAAGAAAGGTTGCTGGTTCCTTGAAAGCAGTGATAAGAAACAGGGAAGTGAGCATGGAAGTGAAAAAGTTACTACATGACAGTACTGTATTATGACACCAACTCTTGGACCTTGTTGGAGGGACAGAAGTCAAGAGTGAGAACAGTGGAAATGAGTTATCTGAGAGGAGCATGTGGAGTCACATGAAGAAACAGACGGACAAATGAGGAAGTTAAGGAGCGTCGTGGTGTGGATGTGGATGTGATAGGAAGCGTTAGGAGAAACACACTGAGGTGGTTTGGCCACGTGGAGAGGATGGAGAGTGAGAGACTGATGAGGAGAGTGTATGTGAGTGATGTGGAGGGGGGGAGAGGGAGGAGGAGGCCAAGGATTAGATGGAGGGATGGAGTTGAGAGGTATATGAGAGATGGGGGTGTGAACTGGGAGCAGGGCAGTGAAATGGTGGGGGACAGGGTGACGTGGAGGCGATATGTTTGTGGCCACCCCTTATGGGATTAAGGTGTCTGGCAATAGATAGACAGATAGATAGGATACAGTACTGAGATTGTTGATTGAGAAAGTCCAAGTTCACGTGTTGTGGCCATTACAGGCTTGTTCACAATTCCCTGTCAGGATGATTCCCCAACACAACAAACAACAGCACAAGTCACCATCTAGACAATCCACCATCAGACAATTCCCTGTCAAAACATGTACGATTCCCTGTCAGTAGGCTGAGAATCTTAAACTTACATAATTATATACGTGTAATGTTTAGGTTATTTGTACAATTTGAGTGTATACTGACTGTTCACTTAAAGTTATTAGACAGTTAAATAAATGCTAATGTCTCGTATGTAGCTTAATGTCAAATGATGAAGTGCAAGTTATCATACATCGTCAGATTTGTGTTTCAATACTGTATTATATTTTTTCCGTTAATACCGACCAATTGATGCCACATTTTACGTTTATCATAAAAACAATAAACATCATCACTTTTACAACTCATGTAACTCAAAAACTAGTACAGTATACTGTACTAGCTGAGTAAACTGATGTGTAAATAAATGATGGGGAATTCTCCTGGAACCTACGGGCTTGCCGCCTTCATGCGGGGCAATTGAGTTTCATCTCAAGAGTAATTGCCTTCTTCTTCTTCTTCTTCTTACCAGTAGCAGGAGAGACAGAAGGGCATTTCGTAGACATGATGGATACACAAAACACAGCGTAGATACAGGGGGGGGGGAGGTATCCAAAAAAATGCTGGTAACTCAGAACGCTGTAGAACATCGGAGCATTAATTGTTTACACTGATGACTGCCCAGGCAGATTGGGACTTGGCTCGCTGCCACTGCATCATACCACATATTGCTAGCCCAGGAAAAGATCATATTTAAAATTTCGTTGTACTGTTTCTAAATTCGTAAAGCCAAAAATTTGTAAGTCGACCATTCGTAAGTAGGGTAATACCTGTACACTCTCCTAGTTCATCTCTCATCCTCCATACTTTCCATATGGCCAAACTTCTAATACATTCCAGCACATCCACATTGGCACCACAGTGCTCCTTAACTTTGTCATTTAAGAAGAAAAAATGATCATAAATATTTTCTTTGTCTCTCTAAAAGTTTGGAATTCAGCAGAATGATTGTGGGGTGGGCCTTATGTGTGCGTATGTTTTGTTTCATCCTGTACGGAGGGATCTTGATATAGACAGATAGGTAGATTAAGCAGTGTTTTCTGTTGCTAATAAGCTGGTGTAATTATTATGTGCTTTGTTTCAGTGTGTGTTATGCTGCGTGATGGTGGGGTGGGTGCTGCATGAGTGTGGCTGGGCAGGTGTCGACAGTAGGGAGGAGGCCACCCACACTCATCATGGACACCCTAGCTACTCCTTCCCCTCACCAGTGCAGAACCCCACCCCATGTGTCTGCCCCCACCCAGCTTTCCCTGCCTGTGCCCCCTGCCTCCTCCCTGCCTGAGGAGTTTGCCACTGTTCATGGAGGTTCTGCTTCTTCCTCTCGCCGCCCCCCACCATCCCATGCACCCTCTACCAGAAAGCATCGGCCCAACCACCAACGCAACCTTTCACTCGATTTTAGGTACTGTACACACATCACATTTAAACCATTTTGGGATTTTAATATGTACAGTACTGTACAGGGACTGTATACCTCATTTAAACTGTTATGCTTAAATTGCCTTATATCTCAAGACACTCGGTGAATAACCCACCACAGACTTAAAGGCTTCCTCAGTTTGTACTTTGCCAGCATGGGGAAGGGTTAATTCTGGCTGTTACTCTCCCTCTGAGGAGAAGGATGGTTTTGCAGTTGACCTCAGATGGACAGATGCAGATTTCAAACATTGGTTGTCATCATCGTCATCTAATACTGTGTTGTCCCATGAGGAGCATAGGAGCTTTGGGCTAGGCAAGTTAGTCCTGACATTTAAGATGAGAGTGATCAGCCTCACTCATCCCTGAGTGGCATTACATGAGCATTGCACCCCAACCACCCCATAGATATAAAAGCTGCACTGGCTCGCATCTGATTGGAGTGCTTTAATTACCCACTAAACCACCAGATGCCGTAATTTTGTCATATGGTTACCACCCAGTGTAGTAAATGGTTTCCTGGTGTACAGGAAACCATTTGGCTTGTCACTCAGTGCAGAGACACCTGTAGATAGAAGGAGGAGGAAAGAATGAAGGAAAGAAAGTCAGAAGAGGAAGGAAGGAAGAGAGGAAAGGGCAAGCACTTGAGAGCAGCACTATATCAATACTGTTTATAATATGGTTATTTTGTACTGTAAGAGTAATGTATATAAAAATGTTAACTTATGAGTGATAGGTACAGCACTGTAATATTGCTAGTGTTTCAGTCTTAAATATAAGTGGCAGTTTTGAAATACTTAAAATACATGCTAGTAAAATTTGTGGTTAAGTCTACAAACTTGGTAACTACCCAACAGTCATCACTCTGGCAGGAATCATTGTCACAAATAAATAGAGTGAAACTGCAACTTTATTCTCACACACTGTTACAAATCTTGTTACATATCTTAGATTCCTTTTTTCCCAGTAGTTTCCAGCATCTACTGGGAAGTAAATAGCTGCTTTTGGCCCTCGGTTTAACATTCAGTCCATAGAAACCTCACTTGTATCATGGCCAGCCTCAGTATGGGGATTCCTTAAGAAGCATGGCATCATTTGATTTGACTAATTGAATTTCAGGTCAATGGGCATAGTGTTGCCTCCCCTGCCAGCCTTAACATACAGTGGGTCACATCAGAGGAACCACAGCTTGGACTCGGTGTTACAGAAGATTCCAGAGGTTGAAAGCAGTGACCCTCCCCAACACCCTCCCACCACTAACCCTCCCCTCAAGCCCAGTCTCTCCTTCACCTTCTCCGATGCCTCAGGCTTCAAATTAAGGCATGATCCCTGTGGAGGACATGTGCTGGCTACAACAGGTCAGCCTGTTGTGGTAAAGCGAGAGAAAGACCACTATGACCAGTCAAGTTTGGGCTCAGACGACTCTGGCATCTGTAGCTCGGAGGGGGACAGCACAAGAGAACCCAGCACTGAGCGGGCACGCAGTGCTGACTGTTTAGATGCTGCTGGCCTTAGTGGTGACTGCCTTGATACAGCTGGCCTCGCTGCTGACTGTGAGATAAAGAGTGTTTATTCAGAAACTTTAGAAAGTGAGAGCAACATGGAAGAGCAGGAAGTGGACACTGTGAGTGAGAGTGGGGACCCAGGAGATCAGACCCTAGTTGAGGATGGTGGTGATGTATCTCCTAGTGATACAATAGTTACTGAGGGCATAGACTCTCCACCTCACCTCACAGAGACACACCCACATTCTCTCTTACCACAAACACACTCACAGGAGACTCTTGACAGCAGTGAGAGTGAAGTGCATACATATACCTCAGAACCTAAAGAATCTTTTGTTGATCACAGTGAAGTGATAAGTACTAAGAATAAAAAGGTCAATGATGAATTAACTAAACGTGGTAGCAGTTGTGGTAATGATGGTGCAGGTTCACTTAGTGGCAAAGGTGTGGGAAATGTGAGTGGTGCTGCCTTTGGTTGTTGGCATGGTAGCCACAGTAGTACCGGTAGTGGTAAAATAAGTATCGGTAGCAGTGGCACTGCCAGTGTGGTGTCCAGTAGCAGTGGTAGTGCTGCTCTGAATACTTCTAGTTTTATGAAGACCAAGCTTGATGAGAAACAGTCACTGCTGCTCCGTTTATTTGAGAGCAAGCTGTTTGACATGTCAATGGCAGTGTCCTATTTGTACAAGTGCAAGGAACCTGGTGTGCAGCAGTACATTGGCAACAGACTCTTCAGCATGCCAACGAGTGAGGCGCACTTCTTCCTCCCTCAGCTAGTAAACATGTATGTACAGACTTACGAGGTGGCTGAGGTGCTTCATCCCTACCTAGTACACCTCTGCCGCCATGACATCACGTTTTCCCTCCAGTGTGCCTGGCTTCTTGATGCCTTCTCTGCTGACTCATCACATCACAGAAAGAAGTCTCATGGAACCAAACTAATGAACCTCATCTTGTCAGATGAGTTAAGGTTAGAGATTATAATGTCACATATAGTAGACTGTGTTTGCATATACAATACTGTCAGATGAGTTAAGGTTAGAGATTCTGTTTTTGTATACAGTAAATTATATTTTTATGTATCTATTGAGGTGGGCAATGAGAAAGCTTGGGATTGAGGAGTAGCTGGTGAGGGTCATTATGGCCATGTATGTGGGTGCTCACACCCAGGTACAGGTGAATGGAGATTTGAGTGATGAGTTTTCCATGAATGTTGGTGTGCATCAGGAGGCAGTCTTGAGCCCCTTGTTGTTTATCATGGTACTTGCAACCCTCTCACGTGACTTAAGAAATGGACTCCTACGGGAGATGCTGTATGCTGATGATTTGATGTTGGTTGCAGAGAATGAAAGGAGGTGGATGAAAGGTTTAGGAATTGGAGAGATGGTATGAGGCACAAGGGCTTAAGAGTAAATGCAGATAAAACAAAAGTGATGGTATGTAGGGTTGGGGGCAGTACTGTCAAGAAGAAGGAGAGTGGCCATGTGCAATTTGTCACAAAGGTGTGGGAAGTAATTCCATCTTGTGCAGTGTCTGTGATAAGTGGGTGTATAAGAGATATATTGGTATTAGAGGTAGAATGCAAGGTCATGCTGATTTCATGTGTGTGATGTGTCGGGAAGAGCATGCGGATATTGCTAGGCGTGAAAAGACTGAAGTTGCTGATGAGTCTCTTGAGTGTGTGGAAGAGTTTTGTTATTTGGGAGACATGTTATGCACTGGAGGTGGGGCAGGAGCTAGCTGTGTGACTAGAGAGAGGAGTGGTTGGAAGAAGTTCAGGGAGCTGTTGCCTCTCCTGACACTGAGAGGGGTCTCACTCTGTGCTAAGTCTTTGTATGCGGCATGTGTTAGGAGTATAATCTGTCTATCTATCTATAGCCCACTCCCTAATCCCGCAGAGGGTGGCCGTAGCCAAAATGCCTCCAAGTCACTCTGTCACCCACCATTTGCCTACCCTCCCCCCAGCTTACTACCCCCTCCCTCATATACAGTAGGGGCAGAAAGTGTTGACGCCATCTTAAAAAAAGAAAACATTCTTGTGGTTAGCAAGGAGAAACAAATAAATTAACACTCACCATTGAATTTAGTATTTACTGGCATTCCCCTTCACCTTTATTATCTTCTTAAGGCATCTGGGGAGACTCATGGCGTAGTTTTGCAGAACAGACGGACTAAAACTGCTCCATAGCTGCTTGACTGCAGCCTCAAGTTTAGGCAAAGATGATGTGCCGCTTCATGTGCGCCCATAAATTCTCAATGGGATTGATATCTGGGCTGTTTCCGGGCCAATCTCGAATAAAGGGAACCTCACAGTCTGTTAGCCACTGTTTCACTGACTTTGCAACATGTGCAGTGGCAGAATCTTGCATAAATACTCTTGCCTTAGTTTTATCAAAAGAGTCACTTAAAACATCAAATAATAGCTCCAAATAATTGTTCTGGTTCACTTTTTCATTTGCAGGTAGAATTACCAACTCACCAACACCATAATATGTAATCAGCCCCAAGCCATGAGTGAGGCTGGGTATTTAACAAACTTGGAAGTGTACTTAGGATCCAGGGGGTCACTGCCTGGTTTGCGGTACACTCGTGATGAAGGGGTACCAGTGACAGTAAATGTTGACTCATCACTCCAAAGCACAGTTTTCCATTGCTCCTCACTCCAGGCAAGATATTTCTTACAAAAATTTACTCTCTTTTTCTTCTGAAGTGCAGTTAGCAGTGGTTTTTTACGAGCACAAAAACTCCTGTAGCCCAGATCGTCATGCAACAGCTGCTGCACACTTCTGACAGACACATCTGCCAGCAACTGTGGGTTCTTTTCTTTTAAATCCCGTGCTGTTAGCCTTGGATCCTTGCTAACTTGCCTTGAGATCAGCTGACGGGTCCTGAAGGTTGTCTTACGAGGTCTCCCAGGCTTGGGAAGTGGAGTGGGAGGAATGGCCTCCCCACTGTCCTTGAACCGCTTCACCAGTCTCTGCACTGTCCTCAGTCTAACACCATCTGATTTGCAATAAATGGGAGTTTGTGGCCAGCTTTGTATAAAGTAATCACTTCCACACGTTTGTCCTTGCTTGTGGTTACTTTAGGCATGATGAGAATGTGGTAGGTAACCAAATAACTGTGTTATTTGAGTCAAAACATGCCCTCGTGGTGCATCACACACAGAGACAATCCTCCTCCTGTGGCTGCCCAAACATTACTGAGCCTGCTCCTGTGGTGCCAAACCTATCAAGCAGGGTTGCCAGCTCCCGTTGAAAAGCGTCAGCTTATTTCGCATCACAGGGGAGGGTAGTATTGACCCTACTTCACTTAACGCGAAAAAGAATGACGTCGGCAAAAAAGCGTCGATACTTTCCGCGCCTACTGTACCTCTCAACTCCATCCCTCCATCTCATTCTCAGCCTTCCCCTCCCTCTTCCTCCCTCCACCCCACCTGCATACACCCTCTTAGTCAGTCTTTCATTCTCCATTCTCTCCACATGTCCAAACCACCTCAGTGTATTCTCCTAATCTTGTTAACCACATCCACCCCACAATGTTCCTTCACTTCTTCATTCGTCAACCTGTCCCTCCATGTCACTCCACATGCTTCTCTCAAGTAACTCATTTCCACTGCTCTCACTCTTGACCTGTTACTCTCTAGCAAGGTCCATGCCTCGCTTCCATACATCAGGGTAGGGATCACGATACTATCATGCAGTGACTTCTTGACTTCCATACTCACCTCCCTATTTCTCATCACCGCTTTCAATCAACCAACAACCTTCCTTTCCTGCTGTACCCTTTCAAGTATTTCATCCCCAAAACTTCCATCCTTACTCATCACACTGCCCAAGTACTTGAATGCACTCACATTCATACCTGAAGTATCATATTTATAAAAAAAATAAAAAAAATCGTATATTCCAATTCTCATAAATGCTGTTTTGCATTATCACTGTACTACACAAACAGACATGAAACGAGCTTGTATCTGTGCTTCAGCCAAATGGACAATGAATTTGAGGAACTTGAATTTGATTTAAAATATTTATTGTTGTAAAAGGTAAAGAGTTGTTGCATCTCTAATAAATAAATAAATATATATACTTACAGATACATATGGATAATATAGGCAAAGGTATCAAAGCAATGGAGTAGGTGTGATCCATAATAAAGTCTGACACATTGCGAGACGAGACAACTTGTTTTTCCCGCCTGGCTGTCTCTCGTGTCCCCCCCTCCTCTGCAGCGACTGTTGCATTCACCTCCCCACTTCCACCACTTTCCCACTGACAGAACTGCTAATTTTCTAAGAATGGTACTATTGTCTAATGTAAAGTGCCTAAGTATTAAGATACCGTTTATTTGCACTTACCCAGCCAAATGCGTTCATTTTTAAAAATATATAGGGAGATGCAGCAACTCTGTACCTTTTACAAAAATAAATATTTCAATTCAAATTCAACTTCCTCAAATTCATTTTCCGTGTGGGTGAAGCACAGATATATACTTGTTTCATATCTGTTTGTATAGTACAGTGACAATGCAAAACAGCATTTATGAAAATTGGAATATAAGATACAACTGTTTTTTGCAAATATGATACTTCAGAGTATGAAATTGAAACCAACCAATCACACGGCAGAAGTGCGCAGGTGCCACATTCACGAAAGTGGGTCATCAGCTGGAAAGAAATCGAGTATAGTCGTCACGACTCATGACAGCATTGTTACCAATGTAGCAATTTTCCCACTATATTTAGAGGTTTTAAAAGTAATCTAGCTTGTAAAAATTTAAACGTTTCCTGTATATCTTGTGTACTTTTAAAGTCCTGTCTAGCATCTTTTTTCCCTAATTTCCCTCAGTCTGGTGAATTTTTACCACTTTTGAAACCAATCTAGTGGATTTCTGCAATTTTCCTTTGTCAACACTGCACGCCAGGCCTTACGTCAGTCAGTCATTATCATGCCATGGATGTGAGTGGATGTCTCGGCCTTTGTCATGATCCCCTCCCCCTTCTTGTACAGTGTCTTATACAAACCTTTTCACCTTCAGGTCTCTTTGTTGCACTCTTGCTTTTGACTATCATCCCCTCCTGCTTTAGTTCTTTCATGAAACTGCCCTACATTTTTTTTTTTTTTCTTTATGTGTCCGACTCTGGGCATAGGCTTCACAGCCTGCTATCAAGGCCCAGTCGTCCTCCTACAATCTACATGTCACCACTTTGGCGCTTAATACCCACCGTCCATATTGAATACATGCTAGGGCTGTCTCATACAGGACTGGTGTATTGGTATTAGCGGGGTCATACAGGTAAACCCCAGTTTAACGATGCAGTTGGTTAAGTTAAACCCATCACTAGGCGGGGTAGACATAACATGTATTGTAAAGTATAGGGATGCATTTTTGAGCCTTGGGTTTCCACCCCAACCAAGTTCTAAACCCACCCAAATGAGTCCAAAAACAAGTTTAAAGCCAATCTAAATGGCCTAACAGCTGTAAAGAAAACTAATCTAAGCCTAACACCAGTGCCTGTCTTGCTTGCACCCAGACAGGGTCACTGGAGAATGTGATCAACTCATATTCAAACTCAGTAGAGAAGAAGCAGCAGCATCGTATCCAATCCCACAACAGACTGTCTTGCGACAATTAAATAAACATCTGTTATGCATAGTAATAAAAATGTATGACGCAGAATCGTCCAAGGTGTGAATTGTTGTGACAGAGAATCATTGATGTTTTTGCCAGGGAATAGTCATGTACCATCCCCACTGTATATCCATGCCCCCCCACCCGCACTGCATATGTGCCCCCTCTGTAACGTCCCCCCCCCTATATATCCCCACTGCTTGATCAGAAATGCTAATGTTATGCACAGTCCTTTGGTTATTTAATGAAAGTCCTGGAGTAGCTATTTAAGGGCTTTAATTGTAGAGTAAGGAAACAGGGTGTTGCCCTTAAGAGTGTCAGCCCCTTACTGGTTACATCTGTGTAGCCGCACTGTGAGAAGCAGGTTGGAGCCAGCATTTTTGAACAAGCAGTGGGGATATACAGAGGGGGCATATATGCAGTGGGGGGGTGGGCATGGATATACAGTGGGGATGGTACAGTTGTGACGGGGAATTCGATCAATGATGCAATTGGGATAGCCATTTCAGCGGCCTCTCCGTATGTCGTTTTAGTTACATTTCTGATTGCTGAGCTCCTTTATTTTCTTCTGTGTTATTTGCAACATTTATTTAAAAATTCCTTTGTATTTTCAAAGCTTTTTCCCATGAACAGCCCAAACATAAACACACGATTTATCGATGTCACAGTTTTCATCAATATACGAAATATGTATTATTTAAGGCTTTCGTAATTAATCCCTTTAATAACCAGATGGCCAATTCCCGAACACCCCAATGTCCGGACATTTTGGGCCTGGGCCTTTGGAACCCGAAAATGGCCAAAAAACTTGAAGGGGGGAAAAAAAATCAACATTTTTTTCAACTGTATTTTCAACTTGGCGCACGGTGCCAACCAGCTGTGTTTTGCCGCATAGATAGCGGCCCCCTGCTTCCCTCCCCGCCCGAGTTACTGCCTAACTACCATCGGGAGTAGGTGCTCGTTGCAGTGGCTATTGCACATGCTTGTTTTTGTGAATAAACAGTGAATACACTGCAATACCTCGCCCCAAAACCACATGGGAATTTACAGTGTTGTGCAGTGTTAAGAAATTATAATTCAGAGTGCAAACGATTAAGTGCAGCACAGCACTAGAGGTGGGTTAATCTTCGTAACGGCGGCCACGGACATGTAAGTACCCTGGATACTGCTAAATATTTTCCATACTCACCTCTAAATCCTCGTTTTCTGGTCCCTTTTCATTTATTTCATGCTCTATGTCCCTTATTTGTGTGAATAGGGTCTTAAAAAGGTGCTGTTCTTGTCTGGTAAGGGGTTACAGTAGCATGTCAACTGCTAAATGTTTCACCCCGTGGGGGTAGGGGGTTTCAAGAATTCTCCCCCAGTATCCCTGCTTGTTGTAAGAGGCGACTGAAAGGGTTGGTGGTGGGTTAGTGCCCCACCCCGTAAAAACAACTAACTTGTAGGAGGAGGCTGTAGCACGGGCCGAACAGGGTAGTACTCCCGAGGGGAATGGAATGCTGGTGATAGGGAGAGCTGGAGCTCCTTTCACTAGCTACCTAATCATCCTCCTTTGCTGACCTTTTCAGTGTGACAGTAACATGGAGAGTAGACCAGCATACTCTCCCAAACATTTCCTCTAACTATCATATGCACTACACCACAGGCACTTTACATATCACACAACGTACCCCACTACGTTACAGAGGTTGACACCAGCAAGGGCATGCGGCCAGAAAACTTTGCCCCCACTACCTAGTGGCGTACTTTCGGGGGGAGGCTTGACAGGGGTTCCGCCGGCATAGATCACGGGTCCGGGGCGAGATGGGGCTCGAACCTGTGCTAGAGGGTACAGGGCATTGCGGTTCCCAGGCTGCCGCTTCCGCTCAATAGAGAGGGGCCCGAACCTGGGAGTAGCGCCCCAGGAGGCTGCCCTATCAGTGGGTGTATAATGGCGGGGCAGTTGCAGTGCCAAGGCGCGCTTGGAGGGTGTCCCTGCAGGTGTCCTGGTGGGCTAGGGGTCCCAGATCCATTGCCTGGACCTAGGACTGTGCAGTGGGCCGGGCCTTTGGAATGTTTACCCCCCTTTATCTTACCGACTATGACCAAGTACAATAACAAGCATCAAAGCAAGCCTGAGGACAGCAAATCACCCAGGGGGTTTAGGGTTGGTTCGTGGAATGTGGGAAGTTTGAGGGGAAGAGCGGGGGAAGTTGTTGAGGCATTTAGTAGGAGGTGGGTGGATGTGGCTTGTTTGCACGAAGTCCGGTACAGGGGTGGATCAGCCAGAAAGATTGCTGGGAAGGATTGCTACTATAAGCTGTTTTGGCAGGGGGGAACTGACAGATATGGGGGTGTGGGTGTGTTGGTTGCGGAGATTGACTGATTTTATTGCCATTTACATATCTTACATAAAGCACATACATACACATATAAAGATAATGGCTTAGTCTGCTGAGTCATAGATGACTCCCTAGCAGACATATGAAAATTTATAACATATCCAGCCTAACGGTACAGTATGGCAAATACAAATTCACAAAAAAGAAGATAAGTTTCTACACACAGAAACACACACAGTGTCACACACACACATACACACACACTTACTTAAGCAAGCATGCACAGATACATACACACATACATAATAAAAGTACATATACATATCAATATAAGCAAAATCATACATACATCATATGAGCATATATATGCCCACCTACATACATACAACAGCATGGCATACGCCCATATACGTTCATATTTACATGTAGCAATACACACACACACACACAACACACATGCGTACGAGCACATATACAAAACATACACTTCCATATACATATGCACACATACACCCACATACAAGCATATATTTTACATATCAATATTAGCAATTCACATATACAAACATATATGCATGATTATGTATCTCCCCATATCCACACATAATTTTTCTATATTTTGTACATTTATTTATGCTCCTGACAAGTAAATTGAGTACTGTGTTATTGGAATGAAAACAAAAAGGATTTAACTTGTTTCTTGAAAGTACTTAACTGAGCTAGTGTCTTGATATGATCTGGCAGTGAGTTCCACAGGCTGGGCCCGGCACATAGTATACTATTTTGGAACAAAGTAGTCCGGGCTAGAGGACATAACAAATTAGCTGAGAGTCCCCGTGTGTTGTAAGCATAGTCCCTGTACATGAAAATATTGTCGTACTGTTGTTGAATGTTACGATATTTAAACATAGTTAAGAGTAAGAAATATTTATGAATAGAGTTAAATTTCAATAAATGCATATCATGAAAGTAATTATCTGTGTGGTCAAATTTTCCTGCAAAGCATATTGTTCTGATAATTCTTTTTTGTATAAGAAATACATCATTTAAAAGTGTGGGCCAAGTGCAGCCCCATATAGACACACAATATATGAAATGTGAGTAACACAGTGTGTAGTATACGGATATCAATGCTTCCTTTGTCATTAAATTTCTAACTCTGTACAGAAGTCCACATGTTTTAGATAAATTCATACAAACATTATTTATGTGAGGTCTCCAGTTAAGATGTTCATCAACAATTACCCCTAAAAATTTTAATTGCCTCACCTGCTGTACGTCTTCATTATCTAATTTTATTGTTGGAAAATCACGATGGTAGGAACGGTTTTGGAAAAATATCGAATTAGTTTTCTGAATATTTAGTTTTAGTTTATTACACTTAATCCACTCTTTCACACACCCTAAGTCCTCTTGTATTGTTTGATGTAACTGTTGTGTGTTTTCCTCTGCATAAAGAAGACTAGTATCGTCAGCAAAAATGACAAAACTACACCTGGTACTAGCGTTAATGATGTCATTAATATAAATTAAAAAAAGAATTGGACCCAAAACAGATCCTTGCGGTACCCCCTGTTTTATATCTCCAAAGGAAGAATACTCATTATTACAATAGACAGCCTGTACTCTACTTGTGAAATAATCAGAAAATAACTTAAGTGGTATTCCCCTTATCCCCACATTGCTTAGTTTGTCAATCATTATTCTATGGTTAAGAGAATCAAACGCCCTTGATAAATCCAAGAAAACCCCGGCTACTTGATACTTTTTGTCAAGATTCTTATAGACTTTACTTACAAATTGCAATACTGCTGACTCTGTTGATTTGTCCTGTCTAAAGCACTCCATATGGGTGGAGTATGTTATGAATGTCATGAGAGTAAGTGATAGGATAATAGTAGTGAAAATTTTGATCGGACGGGTGATTGTTTCAGTTATATCAGCATATGCTCCGCAGGTAGGATTGGATGACGCAGAGAAGGATAGATTTTGGGATGATTTAATACGTGTAGTAAGTGGTATGGGTGATGATGAGGTAGTGGTTCTGGGAGGGGATTTAAATGGTCATGTTGGTGAAGCAGCTCAAGGTTATGAAGGAGTCCATGGAGGATCTGCATATGGTGTGAGGAATGTGGAAGGGGAAAGAATACTCGAGTTTGGGGAGGCTATGGACATGATTGTGTGCAACACACATTTTAGAAAAAGAGTGAGTAGATTGATTACGTACGAGTCCGGGGGAAATAGTAGTCAGATAGATTATTTTCTGGTCAGGAGGGTTGATAGGAGATTAGTGAGGGATGTTAAAGTTATAGGAAGCGAGGAGTGTGTGCAGCAGCACAAACTGTTGATTTGTGACATGGTGCTTAAGGAATGAATGACGAGAAGGAGGACATATGTACCTAGGAGGAAAATATGGAAGCTGGGAAACCAATCAGTAAGGGATGCCTTTTATAGTGAGATGAGGAGAGTGGTGGCTGAACAGCAAGCCGTAGATAGAGACGTTAATGAACAGTATAGAGCCCTTAAGAACAACCTCTTGAGAGTTACCGATGCAATATGCGGTTGGACAAGAGGCCCACCAAGACATAAAGTAACTTGGTGGTGGGATGAGAGTGTGGAAGCTGCAGTTAAGGAGAAAAGAAGGCTTTTTCGGGAATGGAAGAATGGTGGTAACAGGGAGGAGTACTTGGCTGCCAAGCGCAGGGCTAGAAGAGAGGTACAGGGCAAAGTCTGAGTGACAGAAACTTTTACTTGATAATATAAATCATGAAGGAAGGAAAAATATGGTTTTTAGGGTGGCAAATCAGGTGAAGAGAGATAATCGGGACATTGTAGGCGAGCAGTGTGTGAAGAATGATGAAGGAAGGGTAGTGGTGAACAGTGAGGATATTAAAGATGCATGGAGAGAGCATTATAGCTGGTTGTTGAATGAGGAATTTGATTGGGATAGGGAAGGTTTGGAGCCAGCTGATCCGGTGTTTGGGCCTTGGCCTTTGATTGACGCTGCTACTGTGAGTGAGGCAA
>JAGKTI010004401.1:0-15285 GCA_018397915.1 Birgus latro
ACACACACACACACACTCACGCACACACACACGAGTTATTGCGCTCATAATCAAGGACCTAATTAGTCTGACATTAGCAGAAACTTCTAATGATACTTGATACAGTAAGGATAAGCGATAGTGATTTTGGCTGGAAAATTATAGGACAGTTGCTAATTGGTCTGTACCTTAAATTTTAATAGAAGACAATAATACGGCTTAGTGTAACTGAAATTCTACCTATGACGGACTACAGGACTAAATTATGGGATATATTATAATATTCTTGTGAATCTAAGTGGCTTTGGGAATCTTGCATCACCTCTTCAGTAGTGTTTCATGCGGCACATTGCACATCAGTACATTCTTGCATCTTGCTGGTGTTGAAAAATGTGAATATTTATATGGTACAAATCGCTTACAAGAAAATTTAAAGTGTAATAATCAAAATAAGTCAATATAGAAGAGGTGCTACGACGCCTCCTATGCCACTTAGAATACGAAAATAGTCACTTAAGTGTTACAAGGGAAGATAAGATTAAGTGATGAATGAAACTAACAAGAAGTGTAAGTTGTTTGCAGTAGTGTGTTGTGGGTGTCAGGTGTGTGTTGTGGGTGTCAGGTGTGTGTTGTGGGTGTCAGTGTGTGTTGTGGGTGTCAGTGTGTGTTGTGGGTGTCAGCTGTGTGTTGTGGGTGTCAGTTGTGTGTTGTGGGTGTCAGTTGTGTGTTGTGGATGTATTATGTGGGTCAGTTGTGCCTTGCAGGTGTCCGTTGTGTTTTATGGGTGTCAGTTGTATGTTGTGGATGTCGGTTGTGTGTTGTGGGTGTCAGTTGTGGGTGTTAATTGTGTGTTTTGGTTGTCAGTAGTGTGTTGTGGGTGACAGTTGTGTGCTGTGGGTGTCAGATGTGTTGTGCTGTGAGTGTCAGTTGCGTGTTGTGGGTGTTAGTTGTGTGTTGTGTGTTGTGGGTGGCAGTTGCATGCTGTTTGTGTGTTGTGGATGGAAGTTGTTGGTGGCAGTTTTGTGTTGTTGGTGGCATTTATGTTTTGTGGGTGCCATTTGTGTGTATGTATGTGTGTGTGTGTGTGTGTGTGTGTGTGTGTTATGGGTGGCACTTGTGAGTGGTAGCTGTGCTGTGTTTGGGATGGATGAGGGAATGNTGTCAGTTGTGTGTTGTGGATGTCAGTTGTGTGTTGTGGGTGTTAGTTGTGTGTTGTGAGTTGTGGGTGGTAGTTGTGTGTTGTGCGTGTCAGTTTCGTGTTGTGCGTGTCAGTTGTGTTGTGTGTTGTGGGTGTCAGTTGTGTTGTGTGTTGTGGGTGGTAGTTGCATGCTGTTTGTGTGTTGTGGATGGAAATTGTTGGTGGCAGTTTTGTGTTGTTGCTAGCATTTATGATTTGTGGGTGCCATTTGTGTGTGTGTTTGTGTGTATGTATGTGTGTGTGTGTGTGTGTGTGTGTGTGTGTGTGTGTGTGTGTGTTATGGGTGGCACTTGTGAGTGGTAGCTGTGCTGTGTTTGGGATGGATGAGGGAATGGGAAGGGTGAGGGAGTGGGATGGGTGAGGGAGTGAGGAGTATGAGGGAGTGGGGAATGTGAGGGAATGGGGAGGGTGAGGGATTGGTAAGGTTAAGGGAATGGGGAGAGTTAGGGAATGGGGAGGGTGAGGAAATGAGGAGGGTGAGGTTAAGGGAATGGGGAATGGTGAAGGAATGGGGAGGGTGAAGGAATGGGGAGGGTGAAGGAATGGGGAGGGTGAGGGAATGGGGAGGGTGAGGGTATGGGGAGGGGGATTTAGTGGGGATGGTGTGAGAGTGAGGGCGGGAGGGTGTGAGAGTGAGGGGGAGGAGGGGAATGCGGAAGAGAGTTCTGTGGGGAAGGAGTGGGGAGGGGGATTTAGTGGGGAAGGGGAGGGGGAGGGAGGGAGGAAGGGGGTCGGGAGGGGGACTTAGTGGAGAGGGAGAGGGGGAGGGAGGGAAAGAGTAGGAAGGAGAATTTACTGGGGAGGGTGAGAGAGTTAAGAGGGGGAGGGGGAGGGAGTGGGGAGAGTGAGGGAGTGGGGAGAGGGAGGGAGGGGAGAAGTGGGGAATGTGTAGCGGGTTCAGTCAGAGGATAAGCCCACGCTGTCTTGTTATATATTGCTTCAGTTTGCTCGCCTACTTCCCTGTCCCTCTGCCTACCTGTCCACTTCCCTGCCTGCCTACTTACGTACATGTATGTCTATCTGTCCATCTAAAGTATCTGTCTGCCTAAATAATTGCTCTCCGCCTGTCTGTCCGTCTACGTTCTTTCCTGCGTAGCTTTTAACCTATCTACCAACTATGTCTCCCTACCAAACTACCTTCACATCTCCCTGCCTGACTATTAACCTACCTACGTACTGCACACCAGCTCTAGAAAGTATCCGTGCAGGGTGTGATCGCCGACTACCGAAAAGATACGTTCAACTTGCGGCGTGTCGGGAGTATTGGTCAATATGTGGGTGCTTTTATAAAGATATTTGTGTAATTACAAACGTGTGGAATGGGTACAACAAAATATATGTCTATACATATACGCTGGCAACTGAGCAGAAGAACAGGGCTGCCAGTATGCGGCCGGAACAACTGGCACATCCCAGTACCTATCGTCGCTGGTCTCAAAATGTTCACACTAGAGTATGCACCAACATTTTCTGGACCTAGGGTATCTCCCAACCTATATACCTGCCCTCCTGTTTGCTTCCATACATTCCCCCCCTGATTGCATCCCAACCTACCTACCATTTCATTTACCTTCCTGCCCTGCTGCTCACCACCTAAATTTTATTCTAGCGACCTAACTTCTATCGTAGTCCTCTAGATTCAATCCTTGCCATTTGACTTCCATCCTAACTAGCCACCTTCCATCCTACTCACCACCCACCTTTCATCCATCCTCCTCGTCACCCATCTACCCTCCATCCTAGCCACATTCCGTTTATCCTAGGAACCCACCTTCCAGCCTAGCAACCTACAGTACTTTCTATCTAAGCCACTTACCTTCCATCCTAGCAACCCATCTTCCATCCTAGTCACCCTCCTTTCATCTTATTCTTAGCCACCTACCTTTCATCCTAGTCGCCTACCTTCCATCCTAGTCACGTATGTTTCATCCTAGCCATCTGCCTTCCATCCTGGCCATCTGCCCTCCATCCGAGCCATCTGCCTTCCATCCTAGCCATCTGCCTTCCATCCTAGTCATTTACTTTTCACCACAGGAAGGTGAAGAGGATGTAATAGATGAAGGGTGTTGATAATGTTTAGACGATGATGGCGAGAGAGAAGGAGGAAGAGGAAGAAGAACAAGCAGAAGGAAGGAAGAGGAAGAGGAGGAAAGAGGAGGAGAAGGAGGAAGAAGGAGGAGAAAGAAGAAAAAGGAAAAAAAAGGAGGAGGAGGAGGAGGAGGAGGTGGGGAGTCAGGGGGAGGAGGAGGAAGAGGCAGATAAAGTGAAGTGTCAGGAAGATAGCTCACGTAGCGGTCATATATCTTGCGTCACAGGCAATAAAAAGAGAAGAATGATGTGGGAAATAACTTGGAAGTAAGACTGTGATGAAGAAAAAGGGTCTAAGAGAAGAAAGAGATGAGATATAGACAGGCAGACAGATAAACAAATAGATAGATTGGCAGATAGACATAGATACTGATAGGTTGGGTAATAGGTGGATCAACAGACAGATTAAAAATGAATACAGTAAATATTATATAGATTTTATATATTATAAATATAAATAATATAAACACATTAGAGAGAGAGAGAGAGAGAGAGAGAGAGAGAGAGAGAGAGAGAGAGAGAGCACAGGAAATTTAATAGTATAGGCTCCACCTTCATCCCTTCCACTCCCATTCCCTCCTTCTCTTCGTTCTCCCTGCCCAATCTAGGTGCCAGGGTGGGACGCCTTCATGGTGTGGAATCGATACAGTCGGGCGGTGGAACTGCACAGTTATATCGTCCATCAATTCCCTGCCTATCCCCCGAGAGGATGATGATGAACTGCAGAAGAAGGGTAAGTCTGGCCTGAAGTTCACCGAATTCATGTTCAGATGATCCTGAGGTTGCTACTATCACAACCACCACTACTACTGTTACTGTTTTTTTCTATGTGTCCTGCTCTGGTCGTAGGCTTCTCAACCTGTTCGCAAGGCCCAGTAGTCCTCGTACACACCATACACCTCCACATGTCACCACTTCGACTTTGACACCAACCGTCCATACTGAATACGTATTAGGTCTGTCTCCTTACAGGACTGGAGTGCTGGTATTTAAGGGGGTATTTTTACGATAAGTCGGCTGGTCTCCTGGTAGATCAGTCAAGTCTGCTTTATGAAATTTAAATCCTTATACTGTCTCCCGCCCCAGCCCGGATTCGAACCTGGGTTCATTAGGACTGCAGGCCACCTGTCTACTAGTTCAGCCACCGCCTCCCTCACTCCCCTACTGCCACTACTACTGCTATTGCTGAAGGTAAGATTGGGAATCGGCGGTGCATTGGTTTGCTCGTCCAGCACGCAAACACAAGAACCCGAGTTCGATTATCTTGTCGGTCAAACTGGAGGACTCAGTTTCTTTACCTCTTTTCCCTGTCCAGATGGGGACCAGGATGTAGCTTCCACTACTGCGGGTTGTATTCTAGGAAACTGGACGATAAAAACTGATTTTTCCCTTTAAGACAACTTTAGCCACTGATATCATTATCTTCAGCTTCTACTTCTTCCTCATCTTGTTCTTCTTCTTCCCTCCCTTTCCCCTTTCTCCCCCATTCCCCATTTCCCCCACATTATTATGATGTGGTGTGGTGGTTTTGTCATTGTAACACCAAGCTCTCATGTCCTGTGGTAGTGTTTATAGGCTTTCTTAATTGAGCTGTGTGTAAGATTTCTTGCTGATACATTTATCATTATTCATACAGTTTTAAAATGCTTTACAACCAAACTCAAATGAATATTACATTAAAGAAATTAAAGTAATTAACTGCAATTGGTGCCTGTTTACCGCAGAAATTTTCTGAGTTTTTATGAAGACAGCTTCTGGCAAGATTTGATCTTAAACTGGCATTTAGTTCTAGTTCAGTCAGCGGGTCGGAATATCTATGATGGAGGCTCCTTAGCACCTGTTTCTTATCAGTTTAGTTATGCGTATTGACATGCCATTATTTACTGATATTTCACTTATGAAAAACATGACGATGTTAAGAAGACATCAACAGGAAAGCACACAGTTGAGTGCAACACCCTCACCCTTCAGCTGATGTATGGGATGAACAGGGATGAACTCTGTGACCCTGGTTTTCTATCGTTCTAAAAATCTAAAAACTTCATTCCTGCTTGACCCACAAGACTTACATCAAGCTTGGTCCAAACTGAATAAAAACCTTGCCAGCTGACCTTGCACTGTGACCTTGGCCGTTGACCTGTTGTCTTCAGAATCGAATGTCTTCATCCTTCGCTGATCTTTAGCCATCTCGTCAATTTTGGTTCAGATCTAATCAGAAAGGACTGCAGAGTCGACCATTTGAACTTGTCCTGTGACTTCGATCTTTTACTAATTTTCCTCGAAATAAAGTAAATACACTCTTGCCTCATCTTTAACACTTCCAGGACGTTTTGAATAAATCGGATTAAAATTTGAAGTTGACCTTGCCATGTTGCCATGACCTTTATTCAATTGTTTTCAAGGACAATAGTCAACGTCTTGGCTTACCGTCAAGTCTTTAACCATGTTTAGTTAAAAGCTTAACAAAACATTTTGGTTACTTTGTCCACATATAGACACACTTCGGTCGAACTTTGACCTTGACTTGTGACCTTGACATTTGACTGAATGTTTTTAAAATTCCCCCCCCTTTTATTTTATTTATTATTTTTTTTTTTTACTCTTGCCCAACCATGAATCCGTTCACCAACTTTAGTCTAAATCGGATCAAAATAGTTTATGTTGAATTTTTCATATGAACCGGATTTCTGACCCCGGCGACCCGGCCCCTTTCACAGAGTGTTCTCAAAATCAAATTCCTTCATCCCTGTCTAACCTTGAAACCATTCACAAAGTTTAAAACGGATAAAAATTGTTTAAACTGACCTGACCATGTTAACCTGACTTTTGACCCCTTGTTACCAAAAGCAATAATCAACCCTTTGGCTGACCTCCAGCCTTTCTATAAATTTAGGTTGAAAGAGGAAAACAGCTTAAGTTGATTTGTTAACACTGACACACAAGGACCGAAATTTGTACCTGCCTGCCCTGCGACACTGACCTGTGAGCGATTCTTCTCACAATCGAATCGCATCAGACTGACATTACTCTCTTCTAGCCCGGTTTGCCTAAAATCAGTTAAAAACTTAGATTCACCTTGCCATGTGATCTTGCCCTTAAACCTATTTTTATAAGAACAACATCAACCCCTCGGCTGACCATCAATCCTTCCACCAACTTTGGTCCAAATTAAGTCAAAACTGTTTTACTTATCTTGTTTACAAGGAGACATAATTTTTGCCCTGATGCCTTGACATTTGACTGATTGTTCTGAAAAAGGAATCCCTTCTCTCTTGCCTTATCCTCAACATTTCCACCTTCTACATATTATCACATCTACTGAAGCTGACCTTGCCATGTAACCTTTACCTTCGCCTAGCTACTCTAATAAAGAGTAAGTTAACCTCTTGGCTGACCCTCAACCCTTCCATCAAGGTTAGTTAAACTGATCAAAACTGTTAGCATTATTTTGTTCAGACGGACAGACAGAAAAACACCCACGCACTCACACGCCCCCAACACATACAGTACGTGAAACAAAATATAACACCCGCTTCTCTATTGCGAACGCGGGTGTCACAGCACAAAAGAGAATGTCAGATTGTAATAAGGAAAACTGTATCACCTTGTATGTTGCTGATGAAAAATGTCTCAGCATTAAATTGATATAAGTAACATACAAGAAAACGTTTAGATGACACATGCAAAATAAATTACAAGGGAAGAGGCGCTATAAAATCTCTAACGTCTCCTCTACCTTCATAAGTTCTCTCCTCGAGTCACCGCCTCACACTCACTCATCGGCAGAGACCAACAATACGTGAAGGTGTGCATATGAAAAGCACTTCTCGAATGCACTCAGCCCGTTCCCAAGACCCAGTAATCCACCTACGATACGAAATAACGAAGGGCAGCTGATCCTGGCTTCCCTCAAACGTCACTTGGCACTTTGGCACTGATACCCACCATCTCTCTTGATACACAATGGCGATATCACATTTGGATCTGGTTTTATGGTATTAACGAGGGTGTTTTCAATGAAGCGTTGGTTGGTACAAAGAAGAGGTGGTATACAGGTTGTTAGGAAAATGGATTTCTGTGTGAATGGGCACATGTTCGATTCCATTCAGGGACAGGGAACATTTTGGCAAACCGACTTCTGCTAAAACAACTTTACTAATCTTTCACGCAACCCAGCAGCATGTTGCAAAGTCATCGCCGCTAATATCATCAAACCATTTCTAGTGAGACCTTCCCTAGTAAAAATTCAATATTGACTGTAGGAATTAGTACTGAACTGGTGACATGGGAAGGTATGTAGAACATAGGAGGGCTGTTGGACCTCAGGTAACGGACTGGTAAATTTATACCAAGAAGTAAGCACCCTTTTCCTCAGAAAAAAAAAATGATCACAGTGAGTATCTAATTCCATTCCAGAAATGCAACAACGGGATTAAGCCCACGACCACACTGTCTCGCAGCCCTCTCTGTCCACTGCATTACCAAGACGACCAGAGAAAGAGCAAGGAGGGAGAATAAGAAGAGAAAGAGTTAGAAGGAAGAGAGAAAGAACAGGAAGAGAAAAAAAATGAGGGAGGAGTGTCTTAGAGAAGTCGTAAGAATGTATTATGCAAAGATGGTAGAGGGTGGAAGAGGGGAGGGAAAGGGAAGAGATGAGAAGGATGGAGGGAGGAATGAAAGAGAGGATGGAAGAGAAGAGATGAGGAGGGAAGAAGCAAAAAGAGGGGAGGGAGAGACAAGAACAGATAGCTGAGCGAAAAGTGGGAGGACAGGAGGAAGAGAGAAAGGGAGAAAAATGAGAGGGACTGAAGTGTCAAAAGACGGTGAGTAGGAGCAAAAAGACTAAGGATGTGAATATGACCGGTGAGTAAATGATGCACAGATGAACTTGGGAGTGAGAGGAGAGGATCGCATTTCACAATGCCATAACGACAAGCAGAATAAATACGCTGAAAATATAGCGACAGCAACCTGGGTAGCAGAGTGTCAAGATTTTGAAGGCTACTTTATACCGGTAAGTTTCCGAGAACTCTCTTAAACGTAAAATTTATTAGAGTGCTCAGAAACTTACCGGCATACGAGTAACTTGGGCATCAAAATCTTTAGAAATTGCTTTCGATGTTGTTGTTTCTATATTTTCAGCACATTCAATCTGCCGTCGTTAAGACACGGAAGGATGTAAGTCAGCTCTGGCACGTGCTCAGTCAGAGTGAATTCGACATTTCATGAGGCCATCTTGTTATATTAATCCATTGTCGGTCTCTCACTGAAACTACATGCACCAGACGTTAGGTATCAGCGGTTTGGATTATTTAAGGGGGTGCTGGCACTCGTTACTCTTGGATGGAACAACCGAATTAGTTTTACAAACACAGAAAAGTTATTAATCATTTCCCTTTCTATTAACTTATTATTCTCTGTAGTATCACTTTCTTCCATTCGATAATGCCATAATTAACTAGGAATCATATGCAAATTTTCAATTAAGTTCAAAATGTTATATGGCTGAAAAGAACTTACCAAATATCTTTTGCTTAGTCTCCATGTAAACAGTGGCCTTCTGTAACACTTTCTGGGAATAAATTTTTTTGGCATCCCTCCCATGATAAGGACAGTGAATTTTTACTTTAAAACCTCAGTTAAAAATCAAATTTCTGAGGAAAAATATTAAACAAATAATATAGGCTCATTTTTTTAATAATTTTGACTTCCCACCTTTTTCGCTTCAAAAATAACCTTCAGACAAAAAAAAAAAAAAGTGGCTGAGATATATTCAATTGAAACTAAAAAAAAAAAAAAAAACTTTACAGGAGAGCCAAATTTAAATCCCCCGCGCCCATGGACGGCCATTTAACAAGTTAAAAGTCCCTAGCGCTGTATGAAGAATTGTATATAGCCATAAAACTTNTTTTATTTTGACTCCCCACCTTTTTCGCCTCAAAAATAACTTTCAGACAAAAAAAAAAAGTGAAAATTGGTTAAAAAATGGCTGAGGTATATTCAGTTGAAACTAAAACAAAAAAAACTTTACAGGAGAGCCAAATTTAAATCCCCCGCGCCCATGGACGGCCATTTAACAAGTTAAAAGTCCCTAGCGCTGTATGAAGAAGAATTGTCCCCCACCTCCCTCTTCTTCTTCACATTCTGCCGCAATGTTTTGTACATACGTAGGGTATTTTTTTTTTAAACATTTTGTTGATTTTCGACCATGTGCCAGAAATTTACGTATATTTTGAGGCCAGCACCCCCTTAACCTTTTGCGCTTAAAAGGGTGAAAAGAAACATGTAACATCTTTGCCTGCAGAACAATTTGCCATGCATTTCCTGATTTCATTTTTCCAATATCCTTATACAGACCTTTGCTATAGCTTTAAGATATGCTGTTAGCCATTTCCCAACATCCAATACCGTATAATCAGGATGTTCCAGGAAGTGTGTGAAAAAATTTTAAAAGGTTTTTCTTGGGATGATTCTGAGTAAGAACACGGGTCCATTTCTCAGCACCTCCGGAGTTAAAATAATTGATGACCTTATGTGGGAATTATGAAGGAAACAATTTTCACCCATAAAATTTTCACTGTGTACCTCCGTAAAAGCTGAGAACTGAACTTATGTTGTTATTGCATTTATCACCCAACGTTAACCAGAGAATAAACTCCTGAATTTTCTAGCATACTTTTTTAGACCCCCTGTGAAAAAATCAACCAAAAAATAAACTCCTGATCATTTTCACAACATTTTTTAGACACCCTGCACAGAAACTAACAACCATTTCCGCTGTTCTGGCTCCTCCTGTCCTACTCGATATTCTCCTCAAGACTTCATCAACTTCTACATCTTTCCTCCTTCCAACCTCCTTCATATCCGGAGATGCAATTACTTCCCTTTCCCTCCTCTTCGCCATATTTCTCCTCCTCTCTTCCTCCCCTCCAGTTTCCTTACCATAACCTTCATTTGTCCTTCCACTTCCCATCCCTCCCTTCCACTCCTACTCTCCTTACCTTTCTCTTCCTCTCCTCCTCTTCTTCTCAGTCTCATCTTCCTCCTCTCCCTTCTTTCTCCCTTCCTTTCCTTTTGCTCTTTCTTTTCCTCCCTCCTTTTCATCTCCCCCTCTTCCTGGACCCGTCTTCCTCCCTGCCCCTTTCCACTTCTTCCAGCTCCTTTACTCTTCACCTTTTCCTTCTTTCCCTCTCCCTCCTTTTCCTCTCCCTCCCTTCCTCTTCCTCCCCTTCTCTTCCTCCCTTCCTTCTGTCCTTCCTCCCCTTCCTCTCTGTCTCTCAGCTCCATCTGATATCCCTGAATATACATCGACTATTCAGGGACATGGAATAAGTGAATGTCTAATTGATGATTCTGGTGTAGCTGATAGGCAATAATATATTTTTCCTTTTCTCTCCCTCTCGTCTGTTTCGTCCTTCCTCTTGTCCTCTCCTCCCTCTTCTTCCCTTCCTCAAATTCTCCCTCCCTCTCTCTCTCTGCCAGTCGTCTTTAAAATCGAGGTTGTGGTTGAAATTAATGGCTGTGTTATCCTGTGTGGACTGAGGGAAGAAGAGATAAGGGAAAGAAATGAGGCGGGAAGCGGAAGAGAAGGATGATGATGACGAAGAGGAACAGGGAGAGAACGATGGTGATGATGAGGAGGAGGTGGAGGAAAAGGAGGAGGAAAATATAATGATGATGATGATGATGATGATGATGATAAGGAGGAGGAGGAGGAGATTGAGGAAGAACATGAAACATGATGATGATGATGATGTTGATGATGATGTTGGTGATGATAATGACGATGAGCAGGAGGAAGAGGCGTAACATGATGTTGATGATGATGATGATGATGACTTTAAGGCAACTGTGATGTCATACACAGATCGAATTCCTTAACCTGGCGGAGATTTTTCGTCCTTTTGCAGCTTATTTCCCGTCGTTCAGTGATAGGATAAGACGATAGTACGGCTGTAGATCACTTTACACAGCACTCCTTCGTGATTATCGTATTTTGTGCCAATCTCTCGTTTCAGCTCAGTCCTGAAGATTAAGAGATAACAGTTTTAGACAAAGTTAAAGTAGAGAGGGAACAGTGAGCGTGAAACATGGGACAGATGGAACCTGAACTCAAAACAATATTCCTATGTAGATGATTCACTGTGACAAATAAAATTGCTGGCTGGGAGAGGCGCACTTGTTACAGCTTGACTTCATTATTTTCTCAAACTTTTCGGGCTACACACAACCCATCCCTGAAGACGGGTTCTGTGTAGCTCCAAACGTTATAGAAAACAAAGAATTCAAGGTCTATAATGCGTCTCTCTTCCACCCTGCGAATTTTCCTGTGGTTTTGTTCCTTTACGTTGTGTATACTGTAGGGTGAAGTTAACAGAGTATCAGTGCACTGTTCTAGTACGACCCACACTGTATGAACAAGGCAGACATTACAGTGATGGTGATGATGATGATGGTAATGGCCTGTGGTGGTGATTATGATTGTAGTGGACATTATGATGATGATGATGGTGACGATATTAATGATGATGATGATGATGGTGGTAAGGATAGTAATTTATGGTAATAAGGGTACTGGTGATTTCAGTGATGGTAGTGATGACCATTATTTTGATGATGATGATGACAGTGATGGTGGTGGTGATAATGACACTGATGGTAGTTATAGTGATGATTATGATGGTGGTGATGGTTACAGTGATGGTAATGATGATGATATTGATGATGCTGGTGATGATGCTAATGATGCAGGTAGTAATAATGATTGTGATGGTGAGAGGGTAGTGATGGTGATGATAATGATGATAGTGGTGATGATGGTGATTATGCTCGTGAAATGACGATGATGGTGGTGATGGTAACGATGCAGATGACGATAATGATGTTGGTGATGAGGGTAATGATGAAGTGATGATGACCATACTGGACCTAGTCTTGGTCACAGTGTTAATAGTGGTGACGGTGGTTATATGGGCGATGATGATGAAAATGATGATGATATTGGTAGTGTTAATTATGATGAGAGGTGATGATGATGATGATGATTATAATGGGCGCAGACCTCTAAAGATTCTTCAGCGCTTATTCTTGTTGCCTAACTCACAAGTCCATGAATCACTGAGGGATACTAAGCTATGGAAAAATAAAGAGGCAGTGAGATGGGAATGGAGAATGAGGAAATTGTGGTGACCTCTTCATGCCTCCGCCCATCTGCGACTGGGGAGGCACTAAGTGATTGGCCTGCCCGACCGTGCCCGCGTGGGTGCGTGCGTTGGCGTGTGCGTGCGTCCTTTACACTTCTGTGGGCGCGATATCTCCTGAACTCATTGACGGATTTCCACCAAACTTTTGTCAGTGATGCCGTATGAGGAGGTAATGAACTGATTACTACAGCTAGGTCAAGGGGTCAAAGGCCAGGGTCATAATGGGTCAACTTAGTTTATCCTTGTAGGCTCAATATTTTCTGAACCCCTGGACGGATTTCAACCAAACTTTTGTCAGCAATAGAGTATGAAGGGACGATGAACTGATTAGGTCAGCAAGATCAAAAGGTCAAAGGTCAGTCATGTAGGTGTGGGCGCAATATCTCCTGAACCCCTCGTTGGATTTCGACCAAACTTTTGTCAGTGATACAATATGAAGGGGCGATGAACCGATTAGGCTTGCAACGTTAAGGGGTCAAAGGTCAAGGTCATATGGGATCAAATTAGTTTATCTTTAGTCTCACTTCAACCATGCTTTCTTCTCACCTCCCTCCTTCCCTCCATCTCTCCTCCCTCTCTACAGACGTGGTCCGATGCAGAACACCGGAGTGGCAGCCCAAGAATCACCAACCTTTCCTCTGTCCCCTCTCTTTCTCTTGTGTGTGTGTGTGTGTGTGTGTGTGTGTGTGTGTGTGTGTGCGTGCGCATTTTATCAGAAGTGAAAAAAGAGTAAGAACAGCCATTTTCTTCTTTGTCCGAGACTATGTTATCCTCGTCAACATCTTTAAGTCATATGAATCCATCCTACATCCCTGACAACACTCACACGGCAGAGAACCTCCTTAGTATTGAAAATCACCACAGAAGAAGATATATGCGGTGTGATTAGTTGCTATAATTATTTCCTCAGCTAGTAATGCGTGACACCTTCATGTTGCCCGCTTTTGTACCGCAGTATGGGCAAAGCTATGTTTATATGACCCGCCCACTGTCGACTATTATAGCGTTTGATCATTAAAAAAAAAGTAACAATCAAGATTTAAAGTAAAGGTTATCCTGCTGGTATTTTTGACATTGAAGGAACTATGACTGCAGAATTTCTTTCAGATGTATTAATGTTAATGCAGTTTTTTACCTAGAAGATTTGAAATATTTGCATTAGAAAGTGAGATGCAAATGAAGAGAGAAGTGGACTGGTAGGTGGCTGTTTCACCACGATTATGAACTCAGTCACGCAGTGCTCGTTACCCGGCAATTTTTAGGCAACAAAAAAAATTACATGAATCCCACAACCGCCTGATTCACCTGACTTAGAATTATGCGACTTCTCATTGTTCCCCAAACTGGAGCTTGTGGTGCAGAGACATTGTTTTGAAAGGACTGAAGCATCCAATCCCAAAGACGTCCTGAAAAGCATTAAGGAAGAAGAGTTTGAGTGATCCTTCCATCTATGGCAGGAAAGTTGCAACAAGTGAGTGGATGCAGGAGGAGAGTGCTTTGTGTGAGATAACTATGTCTAATGTTCAGCAAAGCTGGGTCTGCCAACCATTAATTGCCACTGGTGAGTAAGCCGTAACGAGGCATAGATAATATTTATATTACCTGGCTGTGTGCATTAGTGTGCATATACAGTATGTATGTATGTATGTACTATAGTGGCAGGTTGCACACACTCGTGCTTAACGTGGTATCACTGACTCCAGCAGTCACTGCCCCGGCCATTGGTACCACGAAAAGAACTAAATAAGAGCGTCCATCACCCAACCCTGTCTGAGTTAGATCAAATAATCTATATAACTTTGGAGGCTTCTTAGCACTACTTCCTAAGAGATATTTTCTCTACAGCACCTTAACACTCTCTTGTATGCCACTGATATCGACGTTTTAATATTGGCATTATTTCCCTCAATAACACATAGGAAGATACTGAGGTGTGATATGTTGAATATATAGAAGAGAAAAGCTTTCACGAAACTCTGAGGTGACTTACATTATGACCCTTTTTCCAATTCAAGCCAGCCTGTACCTCCAACAAAAGGGCCAAAGTGAACCGTCTATCATCTCAAACGGCCACTCGTTCACCCTGGCTGGCTACAATCACATCCCCGCCACGATAATGGCCACTAAGTTGGGCATAACAGCACGTGAAGCACCTCTGGCTCTAAAGCGGCAGGAAACTTGCCAACATGATGACTCGTATAACCTTGCTGAGGAGGAAACTGCACACATTGCCTTCAACTGCCTTACCTGCGATGCTGTTAGCTTATGCTTGTTGTCTTCTGACAATTTAACACAAGTTTAAAGAGTTTTTTAAGGCCAATTGGGATTAGAGATAACCTTCAATGACTCCTTTAGTGTAAGAAGTCTTTCCTGAGCTGAATAAAATTGTCTTGAGATTGAAAGAATAAACCAATAAGAATACATCCTCTGCATGAAGGGTTAAGACGATGAGATGGTTAACCCTGATTCATTTAATAAGTTGTTGTTGTCATTAAAACTTTAAGGCTCCTATCGGTCATAATTATCAGCCAAATGAAATTGTCTCACGTTGGTTTGAACAGAATACAAGTGTTATTCCGACCATGAGAGGGTTAAAGGTGAAAATAACAACAGTTTCGGTTCCTATGACTCACTCTTAGCTCAACACACTCCTCTAACTTTAATAGGGTTAGATTTGTCCAGACCAAAGGAAACTTACAAGTGAAGGTATTACCAATCTTAGGCTGAAACGTTCATTACCAGGTGAATAACTTGGCCTGCGAGAGAGAGAGAGAGAGAGAGAGAGAGAGAGAGAGAGAGAGAGAGAGAGAGAGAGAG
>JAGKTI010004401.1:25898-46634 GCA_018397915.1 Birgus latro
GAGAGAGAGAGAGAGAGAGAGAGAGAGAAAGAGAGAGAGAGAGAGAGAGAGAGAGAGAGAAAGAGAGAGAGAGAGAGAGAGAGAGAGAGAGATTAATTTCTATTCTGTCTGCATTGCTATTGTTGATGCCGTTCCAAATTTTCTCACTCATTCGTTGATGTGGCCACCAACACATCACATCAGGGTGTTCAAAACCCAAACCACATCAAGGCCTTCATAGCCAAAGCCACCTCAGTCTCTTAAGCTACTCTACATTCCACTTCTTTTACAAATTTACCTTTTTTTTCTGTCACTCCAGCTAGATATATGAACTCTTATAGCATTTCTATTCTTTTTTTTTCCATTCAGCAACACAGCACTCTGTGAACCGACATCTTCCTCAACAACTATCACCTTACACTATGTTATTTACTATAGGTCCTCTCCGCTTTCATTATAAAGGAAAAATACTGTTTCATACATCAAGGCTTTTTGACACTGTACCCACAAACACATAACTCTCACCAGTCTAAACATACAATAATACAGAAATATTATTAGGTCAATGACATAAGCACACACTCCTCACCTGGCTCAGAGAATGGCTGGTCATACTCCCATAGTTCCACGTCACTACAGTATTGGTTAGTTTAACAGAGAGAAAATGTGAATAACCGATGTTCCTGAAGATTTAAGAAGTATTGAAGACCCGATTTCGTTTAGTAAGCGCAGGTATTATTGGTGTAGTGAATCACAAGTGTGCAAATGGCGACCATCAGTGAACCAGTCACTGACCTGCACTTACACCAGTGATGGCATTATGCAGCACCCCCCCCCCACACACACACACACCTCCAACCTCAACCTTTACTCCCTCCCAGTTCAGTCATTAAAACACACTCGCTCTCACCGATTCCTGCAGCACTCCCCCGCCCACCGCACTTTACGCCGGGCAGAAGTGGGGATGCCGGCAGGGGAATTTCCAGTTAAGTGCTCGTCTCCAGCTGTTCTTGTGATATTGCTTAGTCACTTATTCTAAATGGCTTTTTGGGATTTTGTAACAAAATTTCTATTCCATATATTCTGCACATTACGTCTCAGTATCCTACTGTATGTTACTGACGCAAGTAGCGTCAATATTAAAGCGACGTAATAAAATGCACAGGAAGGATAATGTGTAATATGCAAAATACATAAATATTGCTACTGCTAATCCTCCAGTGTTACAGAATACGCCCCTTGGGAATGGGCTTGCGTTCTTTCAAATCCCTCGATTATTTTCGATCATTCGGAAGGTTTTTACTGCCTCGATATGCACAGACGGTGTTTTTACAAAGATATATTTTTTGTGGTTCATTCTTCCTCATCCGAAGACATACGAGTCGTTATCATCATACACAAAGATATTTACAAATATATAAAGATTCAGGTACCATTCATTGTTATACAATTTACATTTATCCGCAAAGTTTGGAATAAACAAACTTTAGGCTTAAATACACACATCTGCTAAAACCTGAAAGCAAACATCTCAGTATACACAGCCAAAGTAAACATTAAAGTAGACAGGAATAAGCACACACTGGCCCCTAACAAGTACGCACAGTCTCCACTACCTCAGAAAGAGAGAGAGAGAGAGAGAGAGAGTAAAAAAGTGCAGTGCAGGTATGAGCTCGGTACCACCACGCTTAAGGCTATTACAGCCATAAAGGCTTCAGTGTCCAGTACATTATAGTATTGCCTTTAGCTAAGTTCAGGATGAGGTTGGGGAACTTAGGGTACGTGAAAATGAAGTTGTTAAATAGAGCTGAGAGATGAGGAGAGGGATAACGTGGTGTGGCTGGGGTTGGGTGTAGGAAAGAGTCGTAGTCTAGGTGGCATTGGAGGCAAATATATGGCTTTAAAACCGATAAAGTTTGCACGGACTATCATACACGAGGATATGGAGAAATAATTTGGAAAAAAATAAAAAGTCCTAAGGATGAGGTGTTGTGAAATCTCAAAAGCCATTGAGGATACCTACCTTTGAGATTTGGATTGACAGGGATTGAGAGATTGAAGCTGCTAAGATGCGTTGAGAGATATGGACAGGAATAACGTGATGCTACCGCTGAGTGCAGAGAGATTGATATATAAATGGATGGATTGATTGATGGATGGATGGAGAGAGAGAGAGAGAGAGAGAGAGAGAGAGAGAGAGAGAGCAGTAAAAATGAACGAAGGAGCGAGGGTAATGATTAGTAATAGAGAGAAATGAGTGATTCTCTCTCTCTCTCTCTCTCTCTCTCTTTCTCTCTCTCGTCCAGTTTAATGTCCCATACTTTATGGTAAGGGAATTAGCTGGCAGTTATGGTGGTTTGGGGCATGGGAGGGAGGCAGGAGTGATGGAGTGGCAGGTAAGGCTGGTGGTGTGGCATGGAAGGCAGGCAGAGATAGTGGAACAGCGTGGGAGTAGACAAGGATGGTGGAGTAGCAAGGTAGGTGGGCAACGACGGTGGAGTGACATGGGAGACAGGCAATGACGGCGGAGTGGCGGGAAAGTAAGCAAGGATGATGGTGTGGCAGGGGAGGCAGGCACGGAGATAAGAATCAGGCAATGCAGGGGAGACAAAGAAGGAATGTAATGTAACAGTAAAGGCATGCAAGGGAGGTTAGAGGGAGAGGGGAGGAGAATAAGGTAAGCAAAGAAACAAGAAAGGGGGAGCATGGCACGGGAGACAGGCCGGGAACGCAAGTATGGACAGTGGTGTGGCATGGGAGGCAGAAGGGGAGTCATGCAATAAATGAGATGTGTCAGGGAAAGCAAGTAGAGAATGAAGAAAGAGGAAGCTGGTAAGGATAGTGGTGTAGCAGATGATGCAAGTAAGGATAGTGGAGTAGCAGATGATGCAGGTAAGGAAAGCGGTGTAGCAGAGGAGGCAAGCAGGGATGTAATCGGATGAGAGTGGGAGAGGAGGTGTATAGGTAGGTTGGTGATGTAGCAGGGAATGGAAGTAGGGCTGATGATGTAGCAGGGGAATGTAGTAGTAGAGAATGTAGGGAGAGAAGTCAGAGAAGGAATGTAGGCAGGGGAGGTAGGAATGATGGTAATGTAGCATGGAGAGGCAAGCAGGAACAACAAGGAAGGATGGTAGTGCAAAAAGAGAAAAGGCAGGAAAACAGGGAAGCAGGCAAGGGGATTATTTAGGGTACACGGCACGGAGGCAGGAAAGGTCAAGAAAGGTAAGGAGGGCAGGCAAGGATGGTGTAATAGCAAGGAGTGATGCAAAAGAGGCTTGAAGATAAGGGAAACATGGGAGACAGGAAGGCGACTCAGGATGGATGGAGGTGTGAGGTATGGGAGGTAGACGGGGAGATAAGTTTGAAAGATAGACAGGGGATGCGGGAAAGGATGGTTTTGTAGCAGGGGAGGCAGGGAGAGAGATGGCAAAGGGTAGGCAAGGTAGAGGAAGCAGACACGAAGGCAAGAAGGACCACGAAAAGCAGAGGAGGCAGTTAAGGATGGTGGTTTTGCAGGAAAGACATGGACGAGAGGCAAGAAGAGAGAGACAAGACACGGGAGGCAGACAGAGGATGCAAGCAGGGATGGCGGTGTAGCAGCGGATGTAGGCAGAGACTGTACGAAGGGGAGGCAAGAAATCTAGTGTGACAGGGGAAACAGGTGGAGAATATACTGCAGACATAGAAGGCAGGGAAGAATGGTGGTGTAGCAGGGAAAGCAGGCAGGGATTTAGGCAGGGATGGTGTGAAAAGAAATCTAGGCAGAAGAGTCAATAGAAGACAAACATTGACCCAAAACTGAAGTAAGAGAACAAAACGGAGAGTCATTCATTTCTGTTCCACACCAGGGGTCATATTTATAAACTTTCCTAAGCAAAAGTCGCGTATAGGACTGCTTGTATATATTTTCATCTTCACTCATACAGCCAGCAAACACTTCGCAACCACTCTGGAATTAACGTTAAGGTAAAAAATACGACCAAACAATATAATTTTTTTGGTAACTAATTGCTGCGGACACTTTCCTATAGTAAACTCTGGTAAGGATGTTCTATAATTTCGGCTGAGGAACTGAAAAACGAACAACCAAAGCCCTGTCGTGATTATCATATGTTTTTTGTTTTAACTGTTCTTTAATTTAAGTGCTTTTATTTCTGGATCTTACTTTGCCTCGACTTTTAGTTGGGAATTAGTGGTGGGGATTGTGGTGGTGATGACATAACTTTTAAAAGAAGGATTAGGAAGGCACAGTAGTTTCCATGTCTCTCTTTTCCTTTAGAAACAAGGCTTAATTACGAGAGTAAAATTATCATACGTTATTCTGGGACTTTCAGGCCACCAGCAAAGACACTGATGAAAGCTGTGGAAAACAACGATAACTGTGAGAAGACACCAGTAGAGTCTGAATTCAGCACTGGTAAATTAAGAAACTGGTGCATTTTTATGATCACATTCCTCGCGGTGGCACAGATACAAGCGTTCGACCTCGCTGCCCAGTTACGTAAGAGAAAATAAACTCTGCAAGGAGGATGGCGGACTGCACGAGGAAGGCAACTGTAGACTGCAGTCCACCGGTTCACGTTCAGATGAGCCTAGGGTTGAATCTGCTACTACACCAAAGGCATGGTTACATATAGGAGAGTTCAAGTAAGGATTGTAAGACAGGAAGGATCTCATGTATGTTAAAAAGAATATAGAAGCTGCAAGCGAGTAACGAAGGGAAAATCACCTGAATCGTGGATGGGCAGGTAAAACAAATAACAATTATGCGACAAAAACTTTAGGTTACTGAACACAGCAATCAGCCCCTTGAACCAGTTAACGTGTATATTATATTCTTAACTATGTTTAAACGACTTGATTTAACTTCGTTAAATCCTCCCGTACTGATGGGATAATAACGGATGAAGCAAAACACTGAATAAGGCTCACCTTTGTCCTTTCACGTGGCAGCAAAACATTAATTAAAATGCTTTTTTCTACGGGCGTTTGAACAATAACATACAGGTGTGTGTGTGTGTGTGTGTGTGTGTGTGTGTGTGTGTGTGTGTCGGTGGGGAGGGTGTTGTACAGTGCTGTATAATGCCGTCACTGGTGCAAGTGCAGGACCGTGACTGCTTTAGTAATGGTCGTCAATTGCACGTTTATGAGAATCACCTGACCAGTAATACCTGCGCTCACTAAAACAAATCTGGGTTTTCAAATTCTGTCACATACTCAGGAACATCGCCATCCACAGTTTCTTTATTTTTACTGAATCAACCAATAATGTGAAGTTGTGCAACTATGGAAGTGCCCCTGACCAATCACTTAGACGAAGAGTGTTGTAGTCAATGACGTAATAATCGTATGATATAGTGGAAAAAGTTCAGTGAGTTCTTTATGGAAAATGATTTATGAAGCCTGAACGAGTAAAACTGTAGTGTTTAAAATATATATATGCGGTGAGTCAAGAAACTAAAAAGCGTACGATTAAAGTGATAGCTAATAAGAGAAAAGTTGATTGACAGTGTGCTGCGTTGTTTAATGAAATAAATAACGGAAAAGTTTCTAGTGCTTAGTGCCTTGGGAGACGAGAGGTAAATGTGTGAAAGAGTTGGAAAGTAGAGAACCCTGTGGAACTGATGGGGTTTGGGCTTGGAAGGCTTTGATGTGGTGTGTTGGTGTTCACATCAGCGTATGAGTGTGAGTCTTTGTAGTAACAGTAACAATGCAAATACAATAAATCTCTCTCTCTCTCACACACACACACACACACACACACACACACACATACACACACACGCACACACACACACGCACACACGGACTACAGTATGTAATTACGGGTGGTGCTGATAATTTTAAGTGAGTTGGTTATTGTTTGCTGTCTGGCTATAGCGCCTTTATTCTAACCTGACAAAGCATTCCTAACCCCTTCCAGGCGAGTTGATGGCCAGGTGTGCTAAGATTGGAGGGTTGAACTTAAGAGTAAGAGAGACATTCTTTTTTTTTTTACCTGATTACTAAGGTCATCGAGCCCGTTCCCTCACGATAAAACAAGCCAACGATAGTAACCAAGGTGACTTATTCCTAACTCATAAAAAGACTTGTGGAATAGCCTGCAATCACAACTTAGTATTTAAAGTGGGGGAGTGGTCCAGTTCCGTTAGGTGAAAGCAAGCTGACTATTCTCGTACAGTAAGCAAGGAGACTCATGTCCACTTCGGGTAATTCTCGTTATATTCTGTCGTTCACTGAACATTAATCGATTAGTGAATATTTCCCACATTTCTTCGACGTTATCCACCTGTAATATCTTAATCCAGTTGGTGTTGGAAATTTCTTTTCTCAAATTATCGCAGTGAACTTTTTTACAATTAGGAACTAAAAAGGTATTTATACTGGTCTTACAGTTGATAAGTCTAATGACGTTATGATCATATAGCACCATCACATAAATTTATTAGATTACTGTCTGTCGCTAGGACAGTATTTAGAATATTATTATAGCGCGTCGGTGTATTCACTGCCTGACTGAAAAATACATCGCGTGTCTGTTCTAACAATCTGTTCCTTTCTTTGTCTGCACACGAATTTGTTCAGTCAATGTTCGGATTATAAAAGTACCTTCAAATAACGGATTTCTTTTCCTTTAAGTACCGATTTTATTTCTTCATACAGTACGGTATCATTTTCCTCGTCTTACTTGGGTGGTCTGTATATTATACCAAAAAGAATGGGTTTATTACTCTGGGAAAATTTCGACATGCAAAGAATCGTGTTTCCACATCTAATTTACTAAGCTGTATTGCATTATGTGGTTTTTAAAATATATTAGAACTCCCCACCGTTATTGTGCAGTATCAACTTTCAAATATTTTTCTGTTTTGTAGTGATACGTCTCCAGTAAGGTGCTTGTCACGAGATTTGACCATGATTCTGTAGTCATGATTATGTCGTTATTTTGAGAAGTTATATAAATGATTAATTCGCCTCGCTTTGAAATGATACTTCTTGCTTTTATATAGATTATATTCATTGTGTGGCTGGATCTAGTAGGGCTGTGACACATTAAAATTAGCCCTGTTCAATCGTTTAATTTCTTAGTCGATGTGGCAATTCTTTTAGAGCCACTGATGATCTAGCAATTCCTCCCTACCCACTAAACCCCTGATCGTCTACCTGTACCTGAGGTGAGGTCAAATGCACCCAATTATCCAGGTAGTCCGATCTCGCCTCACTTACTCTACCCCCATTAACATCAGGGATTGAATTATTAACATCTATGCCGTTAAATATACTGTACTTCTTTTCACCTCTTTGTCACTACTTAAAGCTTTCTAAAACCCTAACTAACCTAGCCTTTCCTACCCATGTCCTATCCTGTCATGACTAAAATTACCTTAATCAACGAACATCACACCCTGAACCAGTCCTCTAACCTACTACTGATTTCTGTCCTTCTACTGAGAATTACAGAACCAACATCAAAGCTTGGTAACATGCCACAGACAATTAATTTTCTTGAACTTGCTAATAAGGTACCTATACTTCCTAAGAATTTTCTCTGACCTACCTGGAGTTACAGTATTAGTCCCTACCACAGTAATGAAGACCGAGTCCTCTGAGATGTTGCTGACTAATTCACCAACTCCCTCAGTCACTTCGTGTATCCTACACCCAGGAAATAAATAATTCTTATTCCTAAAACATTTAACACAAAACTCCTTCTCCCGATGCCTAATCATCGAAACCCCGACAAGTATGAGACTAGGCTCATCCTGCACTTCGTCCTCTAGGACCTGAAGCCTATTCCTAATAGCCACAGTCCTATCACTGTTAAGTCGCTATCACACGGGGACCCGTGCATGTTGTGTGCAGAACAAAATGGACGTCCAAACTGAGCTTGGACGTCCATTCCCAATAACAAGGTTGGCGTCGACGGCCACATTCTTTACCGAGTTCACCCCACGCGGCCGGGAAGTCACTTGTCCCTACTGTCTAACAGACGACGTGTGTATCAACAACAGTGGACGTGAACCACCTAATGACTTTTGCTTTGGGTATTGCAGTCCTCAGGAAACTGCGCGGTGATGAGAGACGAATCAACCTCACATTGCTACCTCTTCATGTTATTCTTCCTAAAATCTGGATCTCCACGGTGCCACAGAGCTAGGAAATCCCTCACTTACTCAATTACAAAGGCCACACACACACACACACACAAAAAAAAAAAATCCTTTGAACTGATTCGGTGACTTTGTAAGGGTGTACAGAAGTGCATTTTCGAGTATGAAGAGGATATATCAATAAACAAAGAAACTATGATCACATAATGAATAGGTTAGGTTCAGACGTTTGGTAAGGTCAGCATAGAATAGGTTAGGTGAGCATAAAGTGGGTTAGGTTAGGCAAGGATAAATAAAGTTGGGTCAAGTTACGAAAATTTGTTGTTAGGTTTGGATAAATAGGCACTGGTAAGAGTAAGGTAGTAAAAAAATGGCGTTCTAAGATGGCGTCCAATTGTCTTCGTGAACGAGATTTCGTCCGTCTGTAAATATTTTTAAACACTTTTCGCCACTTATAAGATATTAAAAAAAAAAAAAAGAAACTCAAGAACGCAATCAGAAAGCACTTAATTTGGACATCCACGAGTTCCCATGTGACAGCCCCTTTACTCACCTTAGCCTTGCACTCTGGCTAGAAGTCATCTTTATCGCCTAGCTTGATCTCAGTCTTAACTAGCTTAGTTTCTAAGGTATCTACCATGCCTAACAATTCTTCCAATTCTTCGACGTGCACTGCCTTAGTACTCACCATTCTTGATTCGTTCTCCCAACCTTTCAACCTGTCACTTAACTCGTCAGTTACCTCACTGTTTTTCCTAACTTCTAAACTAAGCCTACTTGCTAATGCACGAAACAGGTAACACGTGTACTCACCTTCCTCTTTCACCACGAAGTCTCTTATAAACTCCTCTGAACACGCACAGCAGGAGAATCGTTGGGCTGGCGCCATGTTAACATGGTCTTGGGAGAGCTCCGAGCACGTCTTCACCTGAGCAGGTCAGAGAGAGAGAGAGAGAGATCAGGGGAGATAGGTGTATGTGAAATACTATCAAGAGGTACACGGCCAACAGACAGGCAGGCGTGTTTGCCTCACTGAAAACAATGGTTTTTATTGGCAGCTTACAGGGTTGACTGTGGATGCCGTCACAGCTGATGGCCAGGATTTTTTTTTTTTTTGGCACTGACTGAGCAGGGATGTGTTACATTCAGTGCGAAAACTAAAATAAATGAATCTGAAGTTAACACGCTCAGGCTTTGTGCCTCACGCTAGGATGAATATAATAATTTGGCTTTAGTAGGAATATAATACTAGAATTGTTCCGGTCATATGAGGGTTACAGTACAGTTAGTCTCGATTCCATGTTCTTCTTGCTTTGTCAAGGTGACATTTAAGTTTGATGATAATGTTCTACCACTCTCTCATCAACCATTTACTAGGCTACTATGGGTTCTTCTTATGTTGAACATAATCATCCAGAAGCAGCAAGAATAAAATGTATATGAAGTCTACTGGATGGAAGGATTAGTATTCAGAGGATGTACTTTGCCATGGGGAACATAACCACAGTAAAGCGTCGTTATGTGCAGCTGCTGCCACAAAACGAGGACACCAAATGCAGCCTTGTTGTGGTAAGGTGCTCAATGTAGTTTGAAACAGTGACTCTCTATGTGTCTGCATTAGTCCACTGTGAGACCGAACTCCTCTTTAGAGGAACATTGATAACCAGAATTAATCATTACTCGTGCAAGCGAGGTACGAATGGGCATGGAAGTCGAGGTGTTTTGTAATGGCTATGCTTGTGTGAGTGTGTCAGAGCCTTAATATACCACTGGCAGAACCTACAAGGTGTGAACATAGGCAAGCATATTAGAAGGCAAGCCACCAGCACTCAACCCCTTCAGTCGGATGATGTCTTTTGATTATTTGTTCTTGCCACCTCCAGACGATTTTATTCAGCTCTGGAGACACGTCTGGTAGTGAAAGGATTAGACACTGACTTCAATCGCTCTTACTACAAGAAATCTCCCATACGCTAAATCAAATAGCTAGGAACAGTAATATAAAAAAAAAAAGAAAAAAAGTCATCGGTTTCAAGGGGGTATCCCAGCACAGTTTCTGTCCACGCTGAGCTGGCCTTAGGACACCTGCGTTATCATTTGACAGATGTACCACCCCAAACTCCCCACCTGATTCTGTCCTCGGAGCGGATCGCAGAGGGCCATATGAAGAAAACAAGAAACAACAATAAAAAGGCGTCAGCTGACTGAACAGGCTAAGTTCAGCAAAGGCCGCAATACTTTGTGGGTGGTGTACAGATCGGTAACACTTGGGTGTAGAACCAAACAGTGCCATGCTTCTCCTCCAACGAGCAAGAATGTCCATTCTCCAACCCGTGAGACTAAAATATCACCCCCGCTACCATAATGCGATACAATTTGGCCATAATGGACAGCGAAGGAGCCTCACTTAACCTAAAATGGCGAAAAAATTGGGAAAATAATGAAGCTAGTAAATCTGCTGGAGAGGAAGGTCAACATACAAATATTTCAGGTATATGTATACAGTAACTGCTCGGCTTATTAAACTCTAGTCCGTATTCATATGAACTAAAGAATATTCCTAGAATGTATTTTTTTTTGTTAGTTTCCTTTAAAATATTCCACCATACTCGCATATGAGTATTGCAGTCGAATGATATCGGTTTGTATTACAGAGACAACGGCTCTTAAATAATTGACTAAAGTTTTCAGTTAAAGGGATCAAAGCATTTTTCATCAAAAAGTCTGTAAACATTGCTTTGCAATGCTGTAGACCTTGGTAAGGTTGAGTACTATGACTGAAATTCGCTTGGATAAGGTTTAGGGTTCTATTATCCTGCTAAATGTTTTCACAGCCGCATAACACATTTGTGATTTACAGGATTTTTAGATGACGGACCATCTCTAGGAGCGGCTCTGTCCGTTTGTCTCTCATCAGCGATTATCATGAACGAGAACAGTCTTACTTCGGTAAACTTCAGCGACTCTAACGAGACCTCACCACACCACACTATCCTTCTGACACTACACAAAATCACCACCCAACACCACACCTTCCCACAGCAAGAGCTTAACTAAGGGGCCCTGAAGCAACCGTATTTAGTAATTTCGTACTTGTACTTTACAACATATAGAAACTACCACTGCAGAGCAATATGATTTTTGAACGGTTATGGATTTGATGTTTTCCGTTCATCCTTTACTGGCAAATATCCATAACACTTCTATACTGCATGGAGATGGTTCTTGCTTCTTGCCGACTTCAGCTGGAGGGACTGGTGGGTGCCGGGAGAGTCCTCCTGCATTACCATTCTTTCTTGAAACTCATGTGTATGCCATACACTGGAAGACTCGTTCTCTCCTCAGTTTAAAAAGCTTTCTGACACCTTTTCCACACTATAGCACACGTACTTTAACATGACAAAGATCAATAACTCTCTTGAGCTTGGTTGATTGTCAAGGGCAGTGAGCTGGAGAGTCGATTTAGCTATTTAAAAAGGAGACTCATTTCATAAAAGGCTAACCCAGTTCCATGCAACACGACTTAATAATGATGATATGAGGCGGCCAACTCTGTAAGCTGAAAACAAACCAAATTTAGTTCCTTTTTGACCATGGCGCGTCTCCCCTTTTTCGTCAAAATCCTATTATATTTTCTTAGTCCCATTCTTCTATATTCTTTTCTATCTTTGAATCACCCGACAATTTCGTGCCAGTCTTTGCTTTCTTCACCAATTCACTCCAGGGTTAAAAGGTGTAGTATGAAAAATAAATCGCTAAACAAGGAGCGTTACGAAAGCTCCAAAGCTGACACGCTGACGAGAATTCGAGCTGCATATATATCTCCTGGTTTACATCCCCTGCCAAATGTTGTACCTAATTTTTTTCCCTCCCTCAGTTCCCCTTTTACATCGCCCCCTTGTTTGTGTCCTTTGTTATTCCCGCCCTTATCCTTCCCTTCCTGTATTTACCCTCCTCTGTGTACATAAGTTTCTTTATTTACAAATATTATCCTTTTTTGTTTCCTGTCTCATTGGTCGATCTCTTCTATATCTTAGTCTTCGTATTTTCACTGGCTTTCGATTTGTAGATCAGGTTAATTGCCAGACTGATAAATCTCCATATAATTACGTTCTTTCCCTCTGTTCTTTATATCTCAGAGTGATACGCTGGTAACTGGAGAGAGAGGGAGATGATCTGATGAATGCGCTTAAGTACGTCAGTGCGGTAACCAAGAGAGAGAGAGAGAGAGAGAGAGAGAGAGAGAGAGTCTGAGAAAAAGTGGAGCAGAGTGACTCGGGAAGAGAAACGTAGCAGATGCTCTGGACGGATTAATGTAAATTTGAACGGGTTTGTAATAGTCTTTATAGGCCGGACCTTCACTGTGTAATTCATATTGAGTCCGTCGGCTGGGAATAATGCGTAAGTATGCCAGCTATCGGGATTTTGGTCTCTCCGCTGGAAGTAAAGTACCTTCCTGCAATGACTGTAACCATCCACCTCCTACTTACTTGATGATAAAAATGTTCTTTCATCTTGTTTCATATACGCGTTATTGACTGAATACCGCTAACGTCAGTAGTTCTTCAGTAGTTCAGTGAGGTATGTGACAGAGACCCTGGAGTTCTGGAGCTCTGACTCATTTCTTATTAATTAGAGTACGTGTATGTGAATGTTTTGTTTTTTTCTTTGTGCCTGTCTTTCTCTGTCTGTCTATCTGTCTGTCAGTCTGTCTGTCTGTATCTGGCTATCTGTGTTGTTTGTCTGTGTTTGACTGTCTCTCTGTCTGCGTCTGAGTCCGTCTTTATGCCTTTGTTTGTCTGTCATTATGTCTGCGTCTGTGTCTGTATGTGTACATCTGTGTCTGTCTGTTGGTGTCTGTCTGTCTTTCAATTCCTGTCAGTCTGTATCTGTCTGTCTGTGCCTGTGTCTATCTCTATGTGTCTGTGACATTGACTGTCTGTCTGTGTCTGTCTATCTGTCTGTCTGTGACTGACTGTCTGTCTGTGCCTGTGTCTATCTATCTGTGTCTGTGACATTGACTTTCTGTCTGTGCCTGTGTCTATCTGTCTGTGTCATTGACTGTCTGTCTGTGTCTGTGTCTGTGACAGTGACTGAAGCTGTCAATCTGTTTGTCTGTGTGTCTGTGCAGTTGTCTCTGTCTCTGTGTCTGTCCTGTCTGTTTGTTTGTACCTGTCTGTGATCGTGTCTCTGTCTCCGTTTATCTGTTTGTCTGTGTTTATCTGTCTGTATCTGTGTGTGTCTTTGTGTGCCTGTGTCTTTCTGTCTGTTTGTTGGTGTAATAATAATAATAATAATGACAATAATAATAATGATAATAATAATGATTATAATAATAACAAATAATAATAAACGGTTTATTCGAGAGTTGGCAGCCTCCTGGTTGAAAATGTACAAGTTGGAAGTAGTCTCATAAAAATGGCAGAACGTAATATTATCTTAAATGTTATGAAGGATGATGATGTGGGATGGCACTGCACCTGTCAAGCTATGGACACTATAAAGAATGATGTCATTATGATGAACTAATATAATGGGTGATGATTCTGCATGAAACGTAATGTCCATCTATATGTATTATCTATACAAAATGTCATTGCGTATTATTTTTAAGAATATAAGATGGATAGAGTATGCTTATTGTTTATAGCTGTGGTAATATATGTAATATTACATTGCTATGACAAAAACACCCCCCGTAATAATATGATACTGCTTCAGTAATACTATATCCAATAATATCGTAATACATGACAATATTTCAGTGTTAGTTGTGCGAAATACTTTGACAAGTGATGAGTAGTACTAGGATTTATTACCCACCACGATATAATTCAATTCATCATATAGTATAATGGTTAATATACAACAAAGGACTGAAATGTGTTATCATACATTGTCTTTATATCATATTCATTGTATGTCACACAGATCTATTGCTCAATTACTAGTTACATATGTGGTTGATGGTATAACGAGCATCATATGTAATTATAGACAATGTCATAACACCATATTAGAATAGATTTCACTCAGCATTTACATGATAGGTAATTATGATCAAAGTTACGATTTCATATTACATTATATTATGCGGTTGATGGTATGGCCAAAATCATATGTAATTATAACCAATATCATTATATACTTAGTACTGTTATGCCGTCCATTTCCTACTTACTGTTCATATGTGGTGAGTGGTATATACAGTGGCATCAATACGTCATTAGTCTGTAGCAATAGATTAACACTTGGTAATGATCCTAGTCATGAAGACGTGCTCTGGGAAGGAGGAAGAGCTGTAGTACTGGTTCATGCTTTCACAGAGCTACGGAAAATAAGCTGTCATAACTCGAAAATCTCCTAGTTAAAGGGAACGGACTATAGACAAAGACCGGGTATGGAATAATACAACAGATGAAATTTGCCTGTTTTTACCCAGACTTACGCGTTAGAACACTTCAAGAATATCAGTCGCATTTTTTGTGATTCATTTATATTATCACAATTTTTTCTTTACTTTTTTATAAGTGGCTTTGGAGATTTCATAACACTTCTTTTAAAGCGATATATTTAGATTATTACACTTTGTTTTAGCCCCTTCTTTGTGGCTTTTGAAATTTTGGAGAACCTCTTACACAGCAATTTTTTAACAGGATTATCAGACTTTTTTTTTTCTTCTCTTGCATTTTACTGAGGGAAACTATTTCGACGAGAGAATTATATAGGCAAAATAATTGACAGTATCAAGGTGGAATATGCAAAACACATCACTAAGCAAGACATGCTTCCAAGTCTCCTATGTCACTTTGACTACAACCTTATGTTTGATTCTGTTCTCAGGGTGACAGAGCCTTGTTGTTGTGACCCCAGGTTCAAACGCGCGTGAACCCGGTGGACTGCAGGCAAAAGATATTTTTCTCTTGCAGTTCACCATTGTACTTTCTGTGCATAGGGAGGCAGCTGCGGGACGTTTGTATATATTAGGCAGCGAAGGTGTCATCTGATTACATCTGTACCACCACGTGAAGGCGTCCCTCTTTAATACCCACGAACCCTTAAGTATTACCAGCAACAGCTTTACCCAGTTGATGATAAATTAGTATAAAGAATAATGATAAATAAAGAGAGAATGGTGAGTAATTGAGGCTCATTATGCGTTTGTTCTGCCGTGCAAAATGAGAGAGGTGGGCGGCAGTCCCAATGGACCTAAGTTCAAATCCCGGCAGGGGAAGGGAACAATTTCAAGATCTGACTTTCACAGAGCAGACTTCAATGATCTACCAGAAGACCCACCGACATGTTAAAAAAAAAAATCAATACATCAGTTCTGTATGAGACAGCTCTTGCATGTATTTATTATGGACGGTGGGTGTTAGTGCCCAAGTGGTGACATGTGGAGGTGGGGGTATGTAGGAGGAGTACTAGGCCTTGGGAACAGTCTGTGGAGCCTATGCCTATAGTCCGACATTATATCTATCTATCTATCTCTATCTCTATCTGTCTATCTCTATCTGTCTATCTCTATCTGTCACTCTATATATATATATTTTGTTGGAGAAAATTTTGGAAGCTGAAATTCCGGACTTCTGAAGAATTTCAAAAATTCCTTCCGGATGAGGATTTCGAGATCAAAGTGGAGGACACGTCCGGGAAAATACGAACGTATGGCAACAACCCTATGTAAGCACAGAAGCACAGATTTTGAGGACAACAGGAGAGACCCCATCAGGACCATATGCTTTGTTAATACCGACGCCAGTGATGGCAGAAAATACCTCAAATGAAGGCATTTTAATGTCAGCAGCCATGAGGAAGTCAGAGCGGGTGATGGAGGAACAGCACCGGAATCGTCTAAGGTGGAAGAGGAGGATAAAGTCTGAGCGAAGAGTTCGGCATTATCACTTGAAACAACTACAGAACCATCAGAGTGGAAAAGAGGAGGGGAGAATGATGAAGTAACGTTGTTAAAGGTTTTCTGCAAGATGCCAGAAGGAGAGGGATGAATCTGAGTTGGAGATTTCAGAGCATTTAGTACGAATGAAATAATTTTTAGCGGAGCGAATATATATAAGACTTAGCACGATACTGTGATAAAACAAAATATATGAGATTCAGAGGTGGACTGGAATTCTATAAGATAGTTGTCTCCACCAAAAGAGCGTTTATGGCATCAGTATCAACACTGTGGTTCGTATGCTCACCCAGATTAAAACCGTCTTGCATTGGCTGCAATAAAATAAAAAAGACAAACAGGAGAGGGTTAAAAAAAAATTTAAATGCAGTAAATGTCAAATATACTAAATAGAGGGAGTATAGCCTGGTTGCGAAGGACAAGATGGCATGAAGGAGATCTGCTTGTGGCCACCCCATCCGGAATTAAGGCATCTGGCGGAACGGAAATAAGAAGAGAGGATAGCCTTAGTAGGCCAGTTTGGCCATATGAGGCAACTCCTACACGAGGGACTAAACTACTAGATTAAGAAAAGGCTATCAAAGAAGGCTTCCCTACCCACCAAACCCTCCTGCCGAAATCGGCAGAAAGAAGTGAAAAGGAACATCATGCAGCATTCAAAAAAAAAAAAAATAAAAAATAAAACAAGCATGGACATTTATAGGAAAGAGCGAAAGGAGAAAAGGGACAATCGTAGTGAAACTTGAAAATGAAAGACAGACTGATGAATAGACAGGTATATAGATATGAGACTGATAGATGGGCACACCAACATCCTTCCTTGCATACACTCTGATTGTATCTCTGTACCTTTTTCTAGGTCTCCCTCCTCTTCTCCTTCCAACCACACTGATATATTTGTTAGTCTCTAACTCTCTATTTCCTTTGGTTACATTCCTTTACCTTATCGTCATGTTCAGCATTAGCAGTAATCTAAGCATTCATTTTGGTTTTCTACTGTTCATTGTTATTATAGTGGATCTTTAGGCCAAACAGTGCTGCTGCTTGAGAGAGAGAGAGAGAGAGAGAGAGAGAGAGAGAGGGAGAAAGAGTTGGATATACAGTATAAGTCAGGCACTGATTCCACTACACCATGACGCCTCGTGAAAGAAATGAGCAAACGCACAGACAAACATAGGCCTAACACACACACGCAGCTTGACTTTTTTATTTAGATTATTTGCGGGGCTAACTATTAGTCTTTCCATAAGAAAAGGTTTGCAAATACCGTTTTCTTTGTTTCCATACCGTTATTGAGCCTTTAATGACCAATTCGGACCAGAAAGTGGAAGAAAGTAATTTATGCATATTTTTGTGTGTCGCGATTTTCGCCAATTTCGCGCTATCGCGTCGCGTGTGATCGCCAAAACCTTTCTTTGACATTTTTCTGAGACTCTCGACTTACCCCGACCTAATGGAAAAAAAGAATTAGGTCGATATTGTTACGACATGGTGGGGCTAAAGGAGTGTCTGATTGTGCAACGGAAATTTGAGAATACAAAATGGCTGCTAGCCTCACCAAGTCATAAGCTAAAAAGGGGGAAAATAATAATCATCTGTAAAACACATACTAATGACAGAAAGGGGGAATGAAATAAACAAGTAAAAATACTTAATTTACTTAACACTAACTTAAAACTACAAGAATAAACTCAAAACAGGTTCGTACAGGATTGTCAAACCAGGACTTGACAAAAAATATACCCTAAAGTTCCAAACATCAATAAAGATAAAACCAGGATACAATCCAGCCCCTGGGTTGTAAAACCTCTGGAGGTTACAATAAAGACCTGACAAAAATAATGAGAACCTGGCATAAAAATAGAGACTTGACACTAATATAACATGTAAAGCAATAGAAGTGACTACGTTAATAGCTCTTATGAATAATGACAATATTAGTAAGAGCAACCCAATAAATATTATGTGCTGACAATTAATAAACATTTACTCACGTGTGGCAGATATACTACAGTTTACAAAAAATGCCCCCACAACAGAGTAATCCAACACACCGGTCCAACTCAAGCCGCTAGCTAACTAGTGACAGTCCCAGCCCGGCATATGTAAACTCAAGGAAGCAAGAAGGGCAACTCAGAAGCACGAAGGGCAGAACCGAAACAACGGTCGAAGCCACAAGAAGATACGAGACTGATTCGAAACACCTCTAGAAACATCGACACAGAGCTGGGCCAGACTGTTTCCTACTATATTATATTTATAAACTCTATTCACAAAACTCTAAGCATGGTAGTAATTAATGAATATTAAAGGTTCTGAGTATTATACATGAATATAAGCAACGTATATCGGCCACACGTAACACGCCCACACCCAAGAAAGAATTTTCCCAAGGGAAAATTCGTTCTCAAGAGCGCGACAGGCAATCGGCAATCACGTTATCAACTCCCTTGATGTGCTCTATGTTCAGATTATACTCTTGCAGAAAGAGGCTCCAGCGGGTTAGCCTTTGATTTCTACCTTTTAACTGTTTTAAAATCTTCAAGGGGTGATGATCGATGTAAACAGTGACTGTCGGCCCAAAAGCAGGTATATAAAAAGAAAAATTCTGCAGGGCTAGGATCAGGGCAAGTAGTTCCTTTTCAACAACTGAATAATTGCGTTGAGCCTTAGAGAACTTTTTACTGAAGTAGCAAACAGGATGTTCTACGCCCAGATCGTCGTCCTGTAGCAGTACAGCTCCGGCTCCTACATTGCTGGCATCAATGGCCAGTTTGAAAAGCCTTGAAAAATTTGGAGCAAGTATCACAGGGTAACAACACAATATTCCCTTCACAGACTTAAAAGCACTTTGACAATCTTCAGTCCAACAGAATTTCTTTTCTTTCTTTAACAAATCAGTCAGTGGGGCCACAACACTTGAAAAGTTCTTAATAAACCGTCGGTAATAACCAACAGTGCTCAAGAACCTCCGAAGCTCACGCCTGGTTTTCGGTGCTGCAAAGTCCTTAATTGCGTCCACCTTTGAAGAAGGGGGACAGACACGACCGTGACCAACTACGTAGCCAAGGTACTGAACTTGAGCCTTGACAAATTCACACTTCTTTAAGTTAGCTACAAGGTGAGCTTCAGAGAGCCTTGAAAGCAACATTTTTAATTGTTCTAGGTGCTCTTTCCAAGTATCACTGAACACTACCACATCATCCAAGTACACCACACAGTTTGGAAGTCCACTAACAACTCTGTTCACGAGTCTCTGAAAGGTAGCTGGGGCATTTTTCATCCCGTACGGCATCACATTACAACAATAAGTTTGACCGTCTGCCACAAAGCACGAAACTTCTTTTGCTCGCTCCGTTAAGGGCACCTGCCAGAAACCCTTCTTGAGGTCCAGCTTAGTAATGTAGTGGGATGAACCAATGCGGTCAACACAGTCTTCTGATCTAGACAGGGGGTATGTATCGGTCTTAGTCAGTGCGTTAACTCTATGGTAGTCAATACAAAATCTCGCTCTCCCGTCAGGCTTGGGCTGCAGGGTCACAGGGGAACTCCACGGGCTCACACACGGAGAGACGAGGTTGTTGTCCAGCATGTACTTTAGCTCCTGGCAGAGGACTCCTAGGTGCTGGGGGCAGACACAATAAGGTGGCAGCTTAACAGGTAGTGCATCACCCACGTCTACATCATGCTCGATCCAAGTTGTCCACCCAGGGGAGCTACCAAATACATCCTTAAATGAAGAAAGAAGTGTTAATAGTTGTCGAGACTGATCTTTTGGCAAATGTGAAACCTTTTCAGCAAGGGAAAAGCCAGCTTCAGCATTGCTTCGCCAATACTTGCAGTATCGAAGTCAAAGTCCTCCTCATTTTGTTCCTGGGTTACCAAACCGCCGGGTACCTCCTCAATTTGTTCAAGTGAGACTAGATGCACAGGTACAGGGGCATCTGGAGTACGGTGATAAGGTTTCAACATGTTGACATGACAAAGTTGATTTTTCTTACGTCTGTCTTGGGTCTCCACCAAATAATCAGTACTACCCACTTTACGGACCACTGGCTAAGGGCCACAAAACTTGGCAGTAAGAGGCTGTCCTGGAAGAGGCAATAGCACTAACACTTCACCACCAACCTTAAATTCCTGCAAACGAGCTTTCTTATCATACCACCTCTTCATACTGGTTTGAGCCTGTTTCAAGTTCTCTCTAGCCACTTCCAAACATTTAGACATCCTGTTCTTGAAATCATTAACAAACTCAAGTATACTATGGCTCATGGTGGAATCACTAGACAAAGCCTCTTTAATGATGGATAATGGGCCTCTTACCTTGTGGCCGAATACTAGTTCGTTAGGGGAGAAACCCAAACTCTCTTAAGGAACTTCACGGGTGGCGAACAAGAGAATGGCACTCCTTTATCCCAATCTTTTGAATGCTCTACGCAATACTTCCGAAGCATCATCTTAAGGGTCTGGTGGTATCGCTCTAGGGCAACCTGGCTCTCGGGATGGTATGCACTGCTCTTCACATGCACAGTACCAAGCTGAGACATGGATTGCTGGAAGGCATTTGAAAGAAAATTAGATCCTCTATCAGACTGAATCTCCCTTGGCAACCCGAATTTAGTGAAGAAATCAAGCAATGCCCGAACAATTAGAGGTGTATGGTATGTAGGAGGACGGCCGGGCCTTGATAGCAGGCTGTAAAGCCTATGCCCAGAGTCGGACACCAAAAAA
>JAGKTI010004402.1:1882-14562 GCA_018397915.1 Birgus latro
ACAAAATGAATTAAAAATATTCAGATACAGAAGGAAAAGAATATCTGGCGTTGTTTCAAGGCCGTGTGTGTGTGTGTGTGTGTGTGTGTGTGCTTTCCTTCAGCCTAACAAAGTCACAGATAATTGCCGCACATTCACTTATCGCCATTTAGCATTAATGAAAGTGCAATTTAAGCCAGGGGATGTGTGGGCAAGCAGGTATTTTGAGTGTACGAGCAGAAATTATATTGTGCCTGGGATTAGTCTTAGCATCGCCCGTGTGAATTTTAATGGTCTGCTCTTGGATTAACAGATAATTTGAACAGAGTTTTGCTGCAGTTGCTGATAATTTTCACCTATTCTTCTTGTATAGTTGCGTATCTTTTTCTTTGTTATTAGGACACTGAAACCTTTAATTTCCTTGTTCATTTTTTTCTCAATTATTGGCAAATTCTTTAAGTTTTGTAGTTCCAGGTAATATTTTTTTGATACTACGACGCCGACATTTATTTTTCTCTTTCGTGATTGATTTTCTGCCAAAAATAAATAAATAAATAAATAAATAAAACTTGACTTAGGTCATGAAAAAGGTGGACTGAGATGAAATTAACAAGAGAAGAATTAAATAGTGTTTGTATATTCTAAATCAATAATTTCCACCGTTACTACGACACTGAAAGATTTATTTTTCCGCTGGTAGATGAATGTGTACTTAGAAATCTATAAAGTGAGTCATGTATAGACAAAGAGAAATTAAATTAGATAGGGAGGAACATCACTGTGTCTGGCATTAGTCTTGGCAGCGGCTCCGTGAACTTAATGGCATTTTCTTACTCTTATATATATATATTTTCATCATTACGAAGACACTGATATACTTAATTTTTCCGTTGGTGAATGAATTAATGCTTAAGAATCCAACTAGCTAATACAACGGAAAGAAATATTAAATTAGCAAGTTAGGATTCACACTGTGTTCAGATATTTTCCATTATCACTTCGACACAAGAGGATTAATTTCCCCGCTGGTGGGTGCATTTGTGCTTATAAATTATTCACTTGGATCATGGATTAGTGGACAGAAAGTAAATGAGCGAAAAGACCAATACATTGTGATGGTTTACTAGTGTGTGCAGTCAAGAGGTATAATGTATATGAAACTACCTACGTCATACATACGTGGATAAATACTGAGTTTGTGGGGGAGAAATAATGTACGTGTGTGTGTGTGTGTGTGTGTGTGTGTGTGTGTGTGTGTGTGTGTACTGGTAATATATTCTAAGTAGATAATTATTCTTTCGTGCGCACTAAGTCACTGAAGCATTTATCTTCCCGTTACTGGATGTGCTTTTACTTGACCGTTTCATGGTCGAGACAACTCCAGTATTCTATTACAGCAAATGTTTGGCAATTTTATAAAGCCGAGGAGTATGAAGAGCACGAGAATTAGTACTGTGACTTTTAACCCTTATATGGTCTGAATAACTCTCGCAGTCAGTTCTATATACCGCCACACGATTTTCATTTGCGTGAGTTTTACGAGCTTGAGAAGTCACCTCTCTCCTTATGGTAATGTTCCCGAAATTACGCAGAAAGTTTGAAAGGAAACAGAAAGTTCACATAAGCTTAACACGTGCGTTTATTTACTTATTTATTTTGACAGACTCACTTACCAACATGTTAAATTCACGACTCTGCCAATTTCCTTCCTCTTAGTTCTGCCAGTGTTTTATTTCCCTAATGCCGATGAGTCACAAACTGAGTAGCAAGTTCGACAGGAGCAAAAATACACATATAAGTTTTTCGTTTTGTCTCACCAGTACGTGAACTCAATAACCTCGTGCATACCCTACGTGCTGATCTTTTTTTTTATTTTTTTATGGCGATGCTCCCTTAACGGAACAGCAAAGTCCACAAGGAACAAAAATTCTTAGTCTGCTCTCTCTCCATTTATCTATCTGTCAGTCTCACCAGCATGAGATTTAGTGCCCTAGTTCACCTCTTAGTTTTGACAAGCGTTTTCTTTCCCTATAATGATGCACCCCTAATTGAATAGCGAAGTCCAGTCAGCATCCTAGCCCAGCCTAATCTCCCCTGCCAGCAAGCCCACACTCTCTTTCACCGATAACTTTAAATGTCAACGCCGCAAAAACTGGAGGAACATGTTTATACGAAGGCAGGTAATGATCGCCCTCTGACCTGCAGCTTACTCACGACTGGAACTTAAATAACCTGGCCGAGCAGTGGGGTTGTGTGGAGAGGGCGAGCTGGGGGTTATAAGGAGGGGTGTGTGGATGTGTGCGAAACAGAGGTCTTGGGTGTAGAGAAAGACTTTGGATGGAAGACAGTGGAATGTGGATGTGAGAGAAGAAAGAGGTGGGTGTGGAAGATGATTCAGGGTTGTGGAATGCATTGGTAGGGTTGTGAGTGTGGATATGTCAAAAAGAATGTGTGAAGGACCGTAAAAGCAGTGGAATGTGGATCTGTGAGAGGCGTGGAGGACGACTGCCGTGGTGTGGAATAAAGTGATATGGTTTTGAGTGTGGATGTGTCAGAAAGAAAGGTGTTCACAGAGGAGTACGAAAGAAAACAAATAGCCACGGAACTAACGTGGGTTTCTTCAGTGCACTACAGTAATAAGAGAGAGAGAGAGAGAGAGAGAGAGAGAGAGAGAGATGGGGCGGGGGCTCCTCTCCAGACCCCATACCGCAACACAGTTGGGCGTCAGATGAACCTTGATCAACAGAATACAAGAACCACACTCTCCTCACCCAGGCCTTTCAAGTTACACTAATTTCTTATCGCCCTGCCTTGGGTCTGTACGGGATTTGTGGTTAGCAGGAGAGTAAACAAAGGTAATGGATATTAATTTAGGTCAGGTTAGATTACGTCAAACTGGATCTGGTTCATCGAGATTAGGTTAGTTTATATCAGGTTTGTATTCTTTTTCATGGTAAACTAATTTCGTATCGCCATGCATCGAAACCTGTGAGGAATTTGAGTGATTAGGAGAGTTAACAACGGAGTGGGGATTAATTTGTCAGGAAGATTAGGTCAAACTGGATCTGGTCAGTAGTGTTTACAGATTACGTTACATTGATTTTCTCCATGTTACATTAATTTCTCCTCACATCTCCCCGGGTTTGAGGGAATGGGATCAGCAGGAGAGTAAACAAAGGAGTGGGAAATTGTATATGTTAAGGTGGATTTGGTTCGGCTAGGTAGATGATGTTAGGATATATTAAATCAGATTCATTTTCAAATTAACATAAATTTTTCATCCCCTTGCCTGGAATTTGCATAGACTCTGGAATGAAGGAACGGAGATCTCACATTGAGCATACTCGTACCGTATACAGAAGAATTACCTCCTTATCAATTACCTCTACTGGCTGATTTTCCTAAGCTGAGATGGGCTGTGTAAGATTTACTCGTACAGATACGTTATTGTTTAAAAGAGACGGGTAATATTTTGTCTCTTCTCATTATCTCTTTTCTCTGTTGGGTGATATTTCTAAACTGCCATAGGCTACACGCACGATTCTTCTCTAACAGACGACTCTCTGATGCGATGCGTCAGGGAGGAAAGTGACGGATATACCCTACGTGTAAAGTAAATGAGGTGGAACAGTAATATGAATTTTGCCCCTGATTGTAACCGCTGTGCGGCGCGCTATGGGGCCATTACCGCTCAGCGGCGTAGGCAGATGGAGGCTAGGGCACGGCATGGATTCCATTTAGCTTAAGTCATGTATGTAAGACTGCTTCTTTGTACTTCCATTCTTACTCCTATAGCTATCTTTATCCTTCTGTGTCTAATCCCTTAGTCATCATCATCAGCGTCAATATCATAATCATCGTTTTAATTTTCCTTCTCCTCTGCATTCTCTTTCAGCTCCACTTCTCTCTCTTCCTCTTTTACTTCTTCTTTTCCTTCCTCTTTCTTTACATATTTCATCACCACCACCATCATCACCTTTCTCCTCCTCCTCTCTAATCTCTCCTAGCTCCTCTTCTTCCTCTACATCCTCCATCCTCCTCCTCCCTCTTCTCACCACAATTCACCGCCCCTGCCTTCGTGTTCCGTGTCATTGGATGGGCCCGGATGAAGATGAGCAGTGAGGTGTTGCGTGTCTAGCTGGTAGCTGCTCCGCCCGAGGTGACTTGCTCTGACCTACTTCCTATTGCCTCCACTCTCACTACCATACCGCCACTGAGAGAGAGAGAGAGAGAGAGAGAGAGAGAGAGAGAGATCAAACGATCTATCTACGAGTATCTGTCTATCTATTGCCCTACGTCTGAATCCCAGATGGGGTGGCCACAAACGAATCGCCTCCTTGTCACCCTGTCCTCTGCCATCAGGATGCTTTATCTCCAACTCACATTTCCTCCCTCCCTCATATATCGCTCCACCCTATCCTCCCATCTAATCCCCGGTCTTTTCTTTGCCTTCAGTAATTTCTTATACTTCTCAGTTTTGGAGACTACATTATCGTGAAAACGGGTTAGGATCCTTTATAGGTACGGCCATGGTCTCTATATTTCATTTACCTTTAATATGGCTGATATTTTCGTCCTTTTGCAGCTGATATCACGCAGCCCAAAGTAAGATAATACTATGGGCTTACATCCTTTCCATAGCACTTCTCTGCGACAAGTAAGTATCCATAGCTCAACAGTGAAGATGATGAGATGGCGATTTTAACGTCTAGTTAAAACGAAAATGATATACTGTCTGGGGAAATGAATCCATACAGTCACCAACTCTCCCCCCCACCACCACCACAATACCCTTCCGCCAACATGCAATTGAAGTTGGAAAATGTCACTCACTGTCGAGAATTCCTGTTACCGTGCATTTCCCGTGTCCCGATTCTGCCTGGGAACTCAACGAACCTCTTCAGCAGAATGGTGCAGTGCTGGAGACGAGCGCCTTCACGCGGGGGCACCGATATAACCTCTGCCTGGTAATACAAACATCCCTCAGGTTTGAAATTTCATTCCTACCACATAACTAAGACTGAATTTCATGCAACCACAACAAAACATTTTCTTTGTGGTAGTGGCACAGCTCCGTCGGATGAAAACAGACGGACTATAGGATTCTCAGTTATACCTTACGTTTCCCAGTCTCTTGATGTCCATTGACTAGAGCTCATCGAATTTCATGTCATCGCGACTCAGCATTTAAAATGAGGGAGTGACAGAAGTCACTCAGGTGAAGTCCAACTGTTATACTTTTTAATGAATGGACGACACTTGGAGTCTGGCGTATGAATTCTTCTGTATTTAACGAATTTCTCCTTCCTCTATTCATCGTCTGTAAGAAAGGGGGAGGGACCTATAGGAATTTCAGTTATACCTTACGTTTCCCAGTCTCCCGATGCCAGGGAACTCAATCACAGATTCACATACGTCCCACCAGACACCCAAGATGCCTGCCGTCCCTTCAGCTTCGGGCGGTGACGGTCAAGAGAAACGGTGTAGAAATGGTCAGCCTCGTAGGAAGTACCTTTACCGTGTCTTGAGTCGTATTCTCGTCCAGCTTAAGTACAAATGAGTACAAATGAGAGCAACCAGCAACAAACCCGTTAGTTCTTTCAAGGCTATTGTAGGGTAAATAATGCATAACATAACTATTTTATGGCAGAAATAATTAATAATAATAATAATAATAATAATAATAATAATAATAATAATAACAATAATAATAATAATGGAAAAAAATAATTACAATAATAATAAAACAATCAGTAAGAGACCCATCAGACCTTCGAAGGCTGTTGCAGGGTGTTATAATTAACGTAACTGTTCTCTGTGTTAAAAAAAAAAAAAAAAAAAAAAAAAAAAAAAAAAAAAAAAAAAAAAAAAAAGAAAGAAAACAGGAACAGATCCAGCAGTTCTTTGAAGGCGGTTGTAAGGTAAAAAGGAACAGGGACATTGCCTTATCCCGGGCGCACAAGAACTAGGCCATCTCTTACCCCCTTCTGATATCGTTCCCCCACTCTTCTACTGTATCTCATGTCAGAAATGACCCTGTTCCCGTGCGCTTGGACTATGGTAGTGTCTCTATTCCTTTTGTCCACACCTGTATGAAAGAACACTACTGGGCGTCAGGGAATAGGCCACTAAGTCAACAATTATCCCTTATTGTTTTATTTTTCGTGTTGTCACTTTATTCACGTTAACTTGACAGTGAAGTGTCTGGTGAGTGAGGGCAAACGTGTATACGAGCAATCTTATATACGACATAAACTTACAGGCAGCTCGATCGGTAGAGAGGTGGCTTGCAGTTCCGACGGACCCAGGTTCGAATCCTCGCTGGGGCAGGGAACAGTTTAAGGATTCAAATTTCTTTAAATCTGGCTTTACTGATCTACCAGAAAGACCCGCCGACATGTCGTAAAAATACCCCCGCTAATACCAATACACCAGTCCTGTATGAGACGCCCTAGCATGTATTCAATATGGACGGTGGGTGTTAGCACTGAAGTGGTGACATGTAGAGGTGTTGGTATGTAGGAGGACTGCTGGGACTTGATAGCAGGCTGTGAAGCCTATGCCCAGAGTCGAACACACACACACAAAAAAGGCACTGGTAGAGGTAAAGAGGCAAACACCACTGAAGCGTTCAGCCGCGGTGCTCATCTCTGTAGCTTAGGCCTTTAAGCCTGTGTCGAGGTATTCAGCTTAGGAGAGGTTAAGGAGCAGACGCCATTGTGGTGCTTAGCCGCGGCGCTCATCTCCGTAACTTAGGTCTTTGATCCTTTAGTGTGGTATTCAGCTTAGGAGAGTTTATAAATACGGGGCCTGGGAAAATCGATCACCGTCTCACATACATTCCTGCAGATACCCTCCCGTGAGCAGGCAATCAAGGTAAGAATCCAGCCTTGCCGTAACCAGTGCCTGGAGGGGGGGCAGAAGGAGGCGGTGGCGGTGGCGGTAGCGGTGAGGGTTGGATGGGAAAATGTGTGTGTGTGTGTGTGTGTGTGTGTGTGTGTGTGTGTGAGATAAGAGGACCAGGTCTGCTCAATCATCAGGTGTAATGATGCACCTGGTGGAGGCAGAGCAGTTGAAACCTTCTCCAGATAAACCATAAATGTTCAGGTAGAGTTCGCGATATTATGGCCTTGGTTATTTAATTAAATCAGCAAGTGGAAAAGTTCAAGAAAATCACCAATCATAAATGATGCATGTTTCGTTAAAAACATGACTGACTTTTTTAACTTGTAACCATCCTTGTAACTGGATATTTGGAGGATAAGAACAACAGGTATTGTTGGTTGCGTAAGATTAGCCCCTTGAAATTGATATCTTTCTGCAGTTCACCAGACAACTTTTCATCTAAGATCCCTAGTTGTGAAGGAGTTACTGAAGACTTAATTAACCACATCAGGTCAAAGAATCACTCTTAGGCTGAACAAATCTGTCTTTAGACAGAAAGAATGAAATATAAAATACGTTTATCCTAAACAGCACATTATCGTCACTCACGCTATAACCATTGAATAAACATGGCATAAAACTGCCATTGAAATATCCGTAACACTAATAGGATGGTGGTTGTGACCATACAATTAACCACATAGTATTATAAATATCCATGATATATATATGCATTGTCACCCTCACTATAAACTGCGATATATATCACTTCTCGTCCCTCTCAACCCACAGGCAGGGCGACCCAATGAAGGGCGTTTTACATACAATGCCAGGAGTCATTACGATGCAAACTGTAGGAACAGGAACAGTAGGGGGCCCAGTGACCGCCCCTGTATCATTCCTAATATTTCTGTCTCTAATTCTTCCTGTCCCTTTGTGCTTATTTATTTATTTATTTTTTTTTAATAGGCAAATTGTTCCGATATTTCCGTGCCCTCCGAATGTCCGAACAGGAAATGGTATAAACAGAGACTGACAGACAGACTTAACAGAGAGAGAGAGAAATCTTAACAAGTTGGAGACAAGGCCCAAACGTAAGCACAGAGAAAGCTTAAAACACATGTCCGTTAATCACGGCGAGTGAGGAGTGGATCGAACATGTGTAGGGAGGATCGGCGGCATCAAAGGTACCCGTGATGGCGAGCAAATATTGACGACTGATAAGTGTGGAATGTCCCGCCCTCCCCCACACCACCCCTCACTGCCCCAACTACTTAACACTACGCCTAAAACTACTGCTCAACAATACATTACCTTGTATACCCTCATTACTCTAACCTGGCCTAAAACTGCATCTCTCCATCTGGAAAGCTATGTTTTAACAACAGATTAGCACTGGAATGCGATGCTAGTCACGAAGGTGTGCTGTGGAACGGATGTAGAGAACAGCAATACTGTCACCTGCCACAGAGGTACGTGAAATAATATACAAATGGACGAATATCCAGGCCAAGTTAAGGATAATGGAGTACAGATCTACAGTACTCGCGTCCTTACTCTCGTAGGGCTAAAGAGGCTTTATAAAAAACATCTTACTTAGCGATTTCTCTTTCATCATCATCATCACCACCCATTTTCCACCTAACTAAGGATGGAGTGATTCAGAGTCAGGAAAACAAGATAGAATTACAAGCCCATAAGGTCACACTTAAACCCTCACGTAGGCAGGAGTGAATCACAAACAAGTATACTGTATACCTCCGGGACGGGGCCGTATTCTCGTCGCATACGGAGGCTCTCTATCTTCTCTTCCATAGCGATTTATATTTTGATATGGGTGGTTAATATACTTTTGTATGCTATTTATGCAGAGCAGGGCGTTGAAGGATTTATGTAATACAGAGGAGACCAGTAAGGTGTAATAAACAAAATAAATCGCTAAGAGTGTTAGGGAGTATCCTCAACCAACGAGAATACGGGCCCAAGTTAACACATTCAGTAAGGGCGCGGATTTTTACTCTTCCTTCTTATGACTATCAGGTGATCATTTCTCTCTCTCTCTCTCTCTCTCTCTCTCTCTCTCTCTCTCTCTCTCTCTCTCTCTCTCTCTCTCGTAGTCGGCTTTTCAAAGGTTACTGTCAGAGAGGCAGAGGTGAACAAGATGCGACAGATCTAAATAAGTCTTGCCTTAATCCTGGGGAGATGTGTGAGAGAGAGGTGGGAATGTGAGGATGGAGGCTTTGGAATGTGTGTGTGTGTGTGTGTGTGTGTGTGTGTGTGTGTGTGTGTGTGTGTGTGTGTGTGTGTGTGTGCGTGTGTGTGTGTGTGTGTGTAGAATCGTACAGAAAATAAAATTAAGGGAACCTGTAAGAATATGTAGGTAACTGGAATGTGTGATGGAGAGGCTTTAAGGGAAGTTTTCTTTTGCCTGTGAGGATTATAACTGTGGCTCTTACGGGATCAAACAGCCTGCCTCCATCTGGTCATTTAGTGATCCCCCTTGGCATTACGGGGTGTCGGGTTGTGTACTTGGTGAATACTTGACGGCAGTGAAAGAGCAAAATTGTCATCATCAGCAGCACCATCTGTATTGAATGATTTCCAGTAAATAGCAATAACTATCTCACAGTTTTGCCACACACACACACACACACACACACACACACACACACACACACACACACACACATAGCTGCTGATGTGCGACGGAACAAACACGAGCTCAAGTGTGTTGTCACGGGCGAGCGAGCAAGCAGGGTAGGGATGGTGTGTGTGTGTGTGTGTGTGTGTGTGTGTGTGTGTGTGTGTGTGTGTGTGTGTGTGTGTGTATGAGAGAGAGTACACCTTCCTTCCTCTCACATTCCCAATCACACACACACACACACACACACACACACACACACACACACACACACACACACACACACACACGCTATAAAATCTGTACACGAAATGTCCTCACAAAGAACCCCAAAGCGACATTATATACACTAAAAACAACTCAAATCCACACAACAAAGGGGAGAAAATGTTCCTGCCTTGCCTCGATTTTCCCCGGCCATATCCCGTCCATTACAGACCACTAAACATCGCTTAATAATCATGAGGGGCAAAAGACCAAAAGAAAAGGTCACCGTGAGAGACCGAATCCTGCCCAAATTTACAAGATCTCTAACCCTGATAAGACCCCCCCCTAATGACCTGGCCTGACCTGACCCCTCGCGTACACACTCTGAGGGGCCAAGTTCGAGTCCATGTTCCCTCTCCCATCCCCCCTTCGGGTCAACACAGGTCAGAGGGAAATTTGGGGATCGGTGGTCATTAGCAAGCAAGATCTCGTTGGGGGATAACAGTATTTTAAGGGGTTCGTGTTGTTGTGGCGAGAGTGTGCGCGTCGGAGGGGGTCGATTTGGTTGGAAAGGGGGCGTTTGTTTTTGTTGTTGATGGTGTGTGTGTGTGTGTGTGTGTGTGTGTGTGTGTGTGTGTGTGTAGGAGGGAAGGCAGTATAAGGTAAACATAAGAACATACGAAGAGAGGATTACTGCACTAGGCCAACTGGCTGATGTTAGGCAGCAATGTAACCTAAGGAAGGAGGGGTGTGAGGGAGCGGCAGTGTAGGGGTAGGGCAGTGTGGATGTGGGACACTGTGAGAGCTGGTGTGCTGGAAAGGATCAGTCAGGTGGGACAAGAAAAAAGGGGACTTGTTAGGGGGAAGGAAGTGTGAGGGAGAGACAGACTGAGGAGGGACATGTGTGCGTCGGAGTGGATAGGTTTAGGCGAGGGAGTAAAAGGATCGCTTGTGGGGAGGAGGTAGTATACGGGACAGTATTGTGGGGAAATGCTGTGTGAGGGAGATTTTGTGTAAGGAAGAGGCAGTGTAGGGAGATGTTGTGAGGGAGAGGCTGTGTGAAGAAGACGCTGTGTGAGAAAGACTGTGTGAGGGAGATGCAGTGTGAGGGAGATAGTGTATGAGGGAGACGGTATGTGAGGGAAAGGATGTGCTAAGAAAAGATATATAGTGTAGGGACGACATAGGAGTATATTCACTAGAGTACACTAATTGTCGCAAGAAATATAGAAAAAATAAATAACCAAACAAGTGTAAATCCATACGAAAGCAAGGGTAAAAAAGTGCATACGCTAACTGTGGCGATGGCTGCGTAGGCAAGCTGACAAAACACACAATGCTGGAGGCGGAACATTTGATTCAGGTCGGGTCTTTTGTGGTCTCACTTGCTAGGCTCGGCGGTGTTTGATCCTCTGTGCGTCATCCCCTCAAGAAGCCGCCTCCCTACCTATCCCCTGTCCCCCCACTCCATCATCGTCTCCCACTTCTAAATCCTACTCTCAATCCTCTCTCTCTTTCTCCCTCATTCTCACTCTTTATCCTCGACTCTATCCTTGTTTCCCCCTCCTAATCCTGTTCTCTATCAATTCTTGCCCTCACTTTGCCCACTATCCCCCTACCTTATCATCGCCTTCCCTCCACCACCCACAAACATTATTTCTTCTTTCCCTCCCACCCTCTCACTTACTCTTCCATCCTCCCATTCACCCTTCCACCTTCCCATTCACCCTTCCACCCTCCCACTCATCCCCCACCCACACACTCAGCCATTTCCCCACCTTCCTTCCCACTCACCCATCTACCTCCCCACTCCCCACCTTCCTTCTTACTCAACTACACAACCATCTGCCTCCCCACCTTCCTTCCAACTCACCCACACATCCAGCCACCTATATACCCACCTTCCGTAACAACCACCCATCCACCATCATCGCTTTAATATGCCATCCCCCGATCCCGCCCATCCACCCACTTACCCACACATGGCGTCTCTCGCAACAAAACAATGTAAATATTGTTATCCCATTAGAAATCTTTTTGGCGACTCAGAATACCTGGATGGTGTCCTACACCTTATTTCATTTTTAGGTACTGACAGGCTAGATGTAAAAAGACCTTGGCCAAGGATCCTGTGATAGCCCCGGAACCTCTCAGCTGCAGATCGAGTAGACTATATTTCCGATTACAGCACCGCCACTCCCACCCTTTAATGCTCTTCTTATCTTCAGCTCACAGAATTAGACGTCATAAAGCTAGATGGTAACAATACAACTAAATGACTCTTTCTGGTCTGGTGGTTTAAGGCGCCCCAGCCGGTTGGCAGCCACAATGGTTTAAATTCGAGGAACTGTTGCAATTTATTGTTCACGTAATGCAACTGTGACAAGCCTTCCCCTTAAATGTCGGGACTGAGAAGCCTAGCCGAGGGTCTCTACGCTCTGATAGGGAAACAAGACTAAAGAATGATGAATGAATACAGTCGCTGCTATTTTGTTTCCTTTTGTGCTACTTTATACCTCACAGCAAGAGCCAGAAACAATTTCCAGTAACGTTTCTCTCTACGGGAACTTTTTTTTTTTCATGCTACCGGAGCTGGAGAGGGAGGCTTTCATACGGTGGAACTAATAAAGCTGGACAGATGTGTTGCTCGGTCATACAAGCGTCCCCCAGCTCCTTCTCTATCCCCCAGGAGGAGGATGGTGGGCTGCAGGAGAGGGACAACTTCAGCCCGCGGTCCATCGGGTTCACGTGTCAACTACTACTATTCATGCTACCATCAGACAATATAATTCAGGTTAGCTTATACCGCTGATAGTAAGGAAATAAGTGCCTTCGTGTTGGGTGTGCATATATTGCGGTATTTATTTGAGGTCTTTGTGTGAGGTGGCGTGGAGGGTTGCGAGGTGTGTGTGTGTGTGTGTGTGTGTGTGTGTGTGTGTGTGTGTGTGTGTGTGTGTGTGTGTGTGGG
>JAGKTI010004402.1:29314-45185 GCA_018397915.1 Birgus latro
TCTCTCTCTCTCTCTCTCTCTCTGACACACACACACACACACACACACACACACACGCACGTACGTCTGGCAGCCACCACTCAGTCTCCCGGCCACTTGTGTTACGCGGCGTGATGTATGGCCAACCTTGTCCCTAACCCTTTATTCTCGACTTCCACACTCATCACCAACCAGCTATCGCATCTGTTCTCACCATTTCCATATATATAGATACATGAAATTCTAGAAATTATATATACTCCATACGCTAACTCGTCTATAAGGAATTTTGAACTGTTTTGTAGTGTGGAATTTAGCTTTTAGGGGATCACATTTGCCAGCGAATCGAAGGCATTGGATATCATGGCTAGCCGCTCTTGGCATCTAATTTAGTTACATGGAATTAACGCCATCCTTCCTTACACACGCACCGCTGAGAGTTAGAAGCGCAGTTATGTTAATTAGGCGGCATTCAGTTAAGACTATATCACTAGGCATATTCTGTAAGCCACTCTTAAGCTGACTTCTATCGTCTCGGGGTGGTTGGCTAAAAACAGTTTATATTTTTTCACTTGCTGCAGTAATTACACGGCAGTGGATCATACGAGTAGCAAGAATAATATAGATATGAATCCCCTCGTCCTAAATAGAACCATTGGAGAGCTCAAGAATCTAGTCCTAAGCTGAATTAACCTGGCATTTATAGTTTTTGTTTCCTTGAGACAGTTTCATTCGGCTCTTTTGAGACCTTTGTGGTTTCTTCAGACTATTTCATTTAGCCTTTTTGATACCTGTCATGTTGTATTTTTGCTGTATCAGACGATTTCCTTCTGCTTTTTCAACACTTCTCGTCCCGAAGGAGTTAAAACAATTAGCCTCCGTTACCCCTAGTGAAAGCCGGACTAAAGCCAGATTGAGACCAACCGGCAATTATAGACGTGAGATGGTTTGGCTATTAATCTTGTACAGGGATCCTCGGGTTGCTTAATAACAGAGATCACGGTAGCACTTATATTGTGTGTGTTGGGACCCTTAGCCCTTGGGTTTATAATAGCTGCCTCCGCCTCTTCCCTGTCCCCCATCCTTTCCACCTCCTCTCCTTCTGTCTCTTTTATCTTTGCCTTTCTTATCTGTCTCTTTCATCGTATAGCTCTTATCACGTGTCTTTATTCCCTCCCCCCTTCTTCTCTCTGTCTCTCTCTCTCTATCTATCTATTGTGGGTGGGCAGATGATGAGAGAATATGTGTTCTCTGGGCCCATCTTTGAGCCCATAATTACATACTCGTACTTCTGACCCCATCATATGATTCTGGATTCCACACTCTTATACGAACGTTGGGCTGGCTGAATCCTCTAAATCTCTCGTAGTCGGTTTGTTTTTACCTTACGGAACTGGGTCAATCCCGTATCTTGAAATTTCAGTAGTGGTTGCATGAAATTCGATGAGCCTGAGTTATGAAATAAGAATGAGTCTCCTTGGTCAGTAGCCAGAGTGACCCCCATTGTAACTACGCATGGCCATTATCTTAGGTGTAGGCGGTTAGGGATCTGCTTCAGCAGATGCGTTATTGTCTGCCATTTCACTATCAGTGCTGATTAGTAAGCAAGCAGTATTCAGCGGAGGAAAGGACTCCCTTCTGCAAGAATATTATTCGTATTTTCCGCTCCACTTGTGTCAGAGTCCTTCCTTATGGAGAAAGTAGCGCTTTGAAAGCAATCAGTACCATATACGTGTATATAACACCCTTCCTACCTTCAGACAATTATGCTCAGTATAGGAGAGACTCGCTTTCAGAACAATATCTCTAAATTTTCCGCTCACGTTGTCAGATTCCTCGCTTGTGGCGAAAACCAGGGCCAGGGGCAGCCCGTTTAATGTTTATTTGCTTCTTCCAATCTTCAGATAATCATATTCAGCTTAGTAGAGTCGAAGATTCCTTTCCAAAGGACTCTTTGTATTTTCCGCTCCAGTTGTGTCAAATTCCTCGCTTGTGGAGAAAACTAGAGCTAGAGGCAGCCTCATTAATGCAAATATCGGGGTTGGTTGAGATGTGTGGTGGTTTGGTGGCTACCCCTTCCATTCACAAGTCAACTCTTGCCAGCCTTGATCTCTTGACTTTTGAACGGGCATGATCTCTTGACTTTTGATCAGCAATAAGGGGTGTGAAAAGTGTAGGTGGTGAACAGGAGAAGCTGGATAAGTGGTTGATAAGAGGTAATTTGATAAGTCTTGGAAAAGGTTCGTTTAGATAAACTGTAAGGGATGAGGAGGAATTTAGATGAGATATAAGCGATGAAAAGAGAGGAATTTGGATAAAGTTTAAGGATTTAATATGGAGTTTGAATAAGGTATGAAAGATGAAAGAAGATCTTGGATATGGCGTAAGGGATGATAGGAGCACCGGAGATGAGGTATACGGAATGAGAAGGAGGAGTTTGGATGAGGTATAAGAAGTGAACTGGAGGAATTTGAATAGATAAAAGTGGTGCATAAAGAGGAGTTTGCGTATAAGAGAGCCTGGAAGTTCAAGGCTTAAAAAAGGAGTTTGGATAAGGGTTGAGGGGTGAAAAATAGGTATGTGTGTGTGTGTGTGTGTGTGTGTGTGTGTGTGTGTGTGTGTGTGTGTGTGTGTGTGTGTGTGTGTGTGTGTGCACCAGTTTATACAGGTGCATTTATAGGCCTATAAGCACGCACACCAATTTATACATGTGCATGTATTGGCCTATTCGCTTATACCTACTCCAGTAAAGATGTTGTCTGTTTATGAACAGATATGGATGTCTGTACTTACGTATATACAGTATGTATGTATGCATGGATTTATTTGTGCATGTTTATGTGTATGTATGTGTGGGGCCATATGATTCGTTGAACTGACCATTACACACTCAACCGATTTTCCCACGACCAAAATACAGTCGCATCCCAATCCCTACCTTCAACTCTGGCATCGGAAATCTTACCCAACCCAGTTAAACCCCTTCCAGAATCAAACACACACACACACACACACACACACACACACACACACACACACACACACACCAGACAACATAACCAGGCAGATACACTCAGCCTCCCAAACGACGCTCAGGTAATCATGTACTTTAATTTTAGAACCATTCCTCGCACATTCAGACACTGGCTTCGACTTGAGCAGGTAGAAAAATGTGAGTGATTCAAGGTATCCCAAAGGGAGATTTTCAAGGTAGGAATTTCCAAGGGTTTTGTGGGTACGATTGAAACAATATATGGGTGTTGGGAAGGCGCCTCCTGAGTTAGGCAAGGAAAGGGTTTTCTTAAGGGTTTCTCTTTCTCTTCTCGTCGCTCCCCCCCCCCTCGTTATACAATACCCTCACCAAATTGTCTCATGTGTCACTTTTATCTTGCCAAATAAACACTTGTGCGAATTAGCTTGCAGGGAGGATCCTGTGTGTTTTCGCTTGGCCGGACAAATTTCTTTTATTCGCAACAAAATTTAATCTTTCAGCCCAAGGATGTATTATATATTTCATACTTGCTATCTCCAGACGATTTTATTCACTTCAGGATAAACTTTTGCGAACTGGCGGGTTAATTGTAGCCTTCTTGAACCCCTACACGTTGATTTCTTTCCTATACCTGAAATAAATCTCTGAAGGGAGCAAGACTTGTTAAAATACATCATCCGAGTGAAGGGATTAATTTATGAGTGGAACTGATTTGGTCTGAGTTTTGATAAGGCTGTGTTTAGGTTCCTTATACCGTTGGTTCACTTGATTAGAGAGAGGTAATGGCGTACGGTGATAGATAACTTGATTGACGGATTCGCATTTCGAGTTCATTGTGACCTATGTTAACTTTCTCATGGTTGGGACAGGTCTAGTATTCTCTACCAATTAAAACCCCCTCATAATCTGAACAATTCTAGTATTCTATTCCTGTTAACGCCAGGCGATTTTATCCATCTGAGACATAGGACCCTCAGACTACTGAAACCATTAACACAGTCATGGTCGGATCAGCTTAAGTATTTTATTTCAGGTAACACCAGACGGCTTTTTTAATAAGAGTGAGTCGTAGGAGCCTCCTTCCGTACGAAACGGTAATACTGCACTACATACTTAGGAATAAGATCTTTAACCTGGAGAGAAAGATTGAGATTTGCATGCTAGTTCAGTCCTGGTTTGGTACAACTTGCTGTGGGGTTCACTTTTCGTCATACAGAGGTACATAACCACCCCCGTGGCCCCACTTGAACAATATTTGAAAAAATAAACCAGTGTCTGATTCCAAAACACTTCCCGACACTTAACAAAGAAAGCCTGTAGTGCATAGTACATAACACAATAACAGGCCTGTAATCGAAATATGTTAGTATTTATTGCATCAACCCCCCCTTCCTCGCACTCCATTGTAGAACGTCCTCGTTTTTTGGAAGATCATTTATGTTAACCTTAACGGCCGGAACCATTCTCACAGTAGTTGCAGCCGAGAGAATAGTTCCGGCTGGCATAACTCGAACAGTTTTTATCCGATTTTGATAAAATTTGGTGGAAGGATTAAGGCGCAGTCCCAAACAGAAGTTTTTTATTTTTATTTTTAAGCAGCAATATGATGCTAGTGCAATGAAGAGGCTGTACGGCCATACTGTTGTCTTACTCTGAAAGTGAGGTAAGGGATAATACTGAGGAGGGAAAGAAAATCTCCACCTAGTTAAGAGGAGACATTCCCCGTCCGAAATAAATGCCTCTGTCGTGGTATTTCATGGCTGGTGTGACTTTGTGGCTGAAGGATTCGTAAAGTTAACTGGAAATTCAGGTTTGGCCGTTGGTGAGGAAAATGTCAGATACACAGAACAGATCTCGCTGTCCACGCCATTGGTAAAATATGCGACAATCTTCATGTTATCGTTGTTAAGGATTGTCTCTGTCTGTCTTTCTCTACAAGCAGTAATGTCTGTTCTTCTGGATAATTTATTGATGTTCTCACTTCCCTTGCAACTTCATATATATATTTTGTAAAGCAGTTCCTTCATTTATTTTCTTTTTATACTGTATATCACTTTCCTTTCTTGTTATTTGTGTGTGTGTGTGTGTCTGTGTGTGTGTCATACGTCTCAAGCGAAAGTTTCTCCCAAGGTTTGTTAAACATCTTATTTCTTCCCCCTCATGTGCATGGTTCATTTATGTAGTTATCTTTTTCTTTCCCCCGACGATTTTTTTTTTTTAAATACTTTCTCACCCCGACAATATAGATATTTTTTTTTTTCATCCTCGTCCTCTAAAGTTCGTCAAACAACCAATTTTTTCTCCCGCGAGAGCTCCATTCCATTATCCTCCGAGTCGACCACCAGCGCGGGCCGGTCTTGTAATTAAACTATTAGGTGGGGAAGTGACCAACAATGGGAGGCGGACCCACTCTCAGCGAAAGCACGGGGGTGAGACTGAACACTGAACATTTGTGTCCGCTTGAATTAAACTCGCTTTGCCCTAACTTGGCCTAATATTGACCTCTCTCCATCTTGGCTGCTTAGCTGGTAACAACAGATTGACACTTGAATATGATGCTACTCATGAAGAAGTACAAAGATTTAGCTCCGCGATATTTCAGTTTGTATTTTTCTGTCACTGAGCTGTGAGAAATAAACTGCAAAAAGACGAAAATCTGGATCAGGTATAAGCTAAAATAGTATTGACCCTGTGTGAAATACATGCCGACCTTCATTTTTTGGTGACAGGTGCACGCTTTGAAACCTTGTGTAATGTGTATTTTTGCCCAAGTCAGGCGATGGTCGGCTGGTTCCTTTGTAATCGAATCGAACACTACAGTCTTTAAAAAAAAAAAATAACAAGCTTACAAATCAGGCATCAGAAAGTATCATGCCTCCACAATCACAATGGGTCGGATGGCCAGTGTGCTGTTGTAAGGTCTCGTGTGTGTGTGTGTGTGTGTGTGTGTGTGTGTGTGTGTGCGCAGCTGGGTTTTCCTCATTCGTTGACAGNAAAAAAAAAAAATAACAAGCTTACAAATCAGGCATCAGAAAGTATCATGCCTCCACAATCACAATGGGTCGGATGGCCAGTGTGCTGTTGTAAGGTCTCGTGTGTGTGTGTGTGTGTGTGTGTGTGTGCGCAGCTGGGTTTTCCTCATTCGTTGACAGCTCATACTTAGGCAGTTAATAGAGCACAAAGCCCACGGGTTGTGACATGGCAGTTTGCTGTCTGGGGCACGTGTTGTGAAATCGGGGAAGAAGACCCTGTTACGTTATCGCATTATGTACAGTATATGGAGAGTAATTATTGTGCTGGCGGGAAGAGTGGGAGATAAGCACTGAGATAGGGTGGTGTGATGTGAAAAGAGGTGTCGTTAAGAAGAAGGAACAAAATGCATGGAGGTTAATTCATTTGGGGGGCGGGGGGGAAAGCCTGGAAGTATTTAGTCGAGATCACCCCTCAGTGGATACGGCATCGGGCAAGAGATGGAGAGATAAATAGATATAGACAGATTATTCAGATAAACTGACTGCTTGCTGTGTTCCATGGTATTCTGTTGACAACCCTCCTGCTTCTGTGTTTTCCTTTGCCTAGTTCTAAATTCTGTCCACCTTGTTATAAAACTGGGTGTATGATAATGCATGGTGTTTCTACTCACTTTTTCGTTACACATTGGAGTTGAGAGTTTGGGGTGCATGGGAAGAAAGCTTTGTTTTCTCATTCTAGTAGTTTAGTTACTCGTTTAGGAGCAGCCTAACATGGACCAACTGGCCTACTTGTTATCCTCTCTTGTTATGTTCTTAAATTCAAGCTGCGGTTGGTGTGGTCTTCCAACATCCACTCTCTTGATGTACAACAGTGCTGCCTGCAGATGATTCTGCAGTGAGTGACAAACGAAACAGTCTCCTGTAATGGAAGCCATATAACTAAATGGAGCCCGGTGGACTAATTGGTTAAGGTGTTCTAACCTGATGGGAGCCGTTAGGGTTGACATTCGAAAGCTAGTTGAGGTTTATTGTTCACATAATGTCATTCGGGGGCGAACGAGACTGGTCACCTTCGTCTTAAATGTCGGAATTGAGTAGCCTTCCCCTCCAGATGAGGTAAAAATGGGTTGGATAATGGATGGATGGAAACGGATGGAAATTTTATAATCTACCTGATCATTCCCGTAAAAGAAGACCTCCCTAGAATGGGCCCCACTAACCTATTTGAATGATCTGCTGAATAATTCTTTTCTCCCAACTGCCACTTAAACCAAATCTCATGTGAGAAATATTAGAAACATTCCTATCAACCACTGTACTCCAGAAGAGCAATAGAGGTTTTTCGCCTTAGCTTGGCCCAGATTTTTGTTGCTTTCTGGCCCATCTCATGTTGCTCGCAGTGGAATAAGACAATAATACGACTCTGCATCTGTTCTAAAGCACTTCGTGAGTACCATCATACCGTAATGCTAAACTCATGTTGCAATTCAGCATTCAACACGAAGAGATATCATATTTAAGCCAAGTGAAGGTAAAAAGAGTACAGTGATCTCCTCCCAACCCGTCCATGCTTTGAGACATATTTCCACCAGCCTACCTCCTCCAGTGCCAGATCACTCGCCACAGGTGGTCACGACACAAGAGTTATACCATGATCCCGTAAACAGATGAATTATTCCCGGGCATCATCTCGTTCAGGCATCTGGACGAGAAAGCACACACACACACACACACACACACACACACACACACACACACACACTGAACTGGGCAAACTTTGATTAGTCTCATTCTATCAGTTTCTTTCTGGCTCTCTGGACCTTACCTGACCCCATCCAAGAGTGGGAAAGGAGGCCTGGGTGCTGATGCTGATGATGTATTTAAACCACGATTAGATTTTGTTGGGTTTGCCTGAATTCTATAATAGAATTATGGTACAAATGGATTATTTATTTAGGCTTCAGCAGTTTTCCCTCGATCATTATATATTCCTCGTAATCATTATATACCTGCTTGTTTTCAGTATCACCGTTTTCTTCCCATTTGAGTTGTTTGGGTTTTCCCTGCAAATCTTTTGTAATTGTTGTGTTCAGTACACACACGACTCGTAAACAAGAATCAGAGTACAGTACTTGGAGTAGGATGTGTCTATATACCACCTTTCATTTTACTACGTGTAATGTACAGTCGTGCCAGGAAGTGAAATATCAAAGTCCAGGACGACTGTGTGTTCATTTTACCTCCCTTTCCATTATTTTTCTCTTCTGAGGCTTTCCTGCAACTCATTTTTGAAGTCCATCTCAAACCCAATGATTTTCAATTAATTATATACAGTATATGTCTGATTAGCATAATATAACAGATTCACCCTCGATGATGCCATTTGTATTCTATTCCTGGTATCCCCAGACGATTTATTCAGTTTAGGTAATATTAAAACTGGAGGGATTAGATAAAGCATTCATGACCATCATAAGATCGTCTGGTAGTAGGAAGAATAAACCACACTTGGATGTCATCGTTGGGAAGGGGTTAAGTAAAAAGCTTTTGTAAATGAAATTTACAGGTAAAAGAAACATCATGCATTGGGGAAAGGTTAGAAATATACTCACAAAAAATACAGCATCTAAACACATCTTACAGCATAGTTACACAACATTAATTCACACTGATCTTACAAAATACTTACATATAATGCAGTATTTACACACGTTATACAACATATTATTTACATTAAAGCTGTGGAATGCGTAAGGCACGAGGAACTCTTTGATGGTGATGGTGATGACAACTGGGTGAGTGGCAGAGTTTATCTGCTCATGATGTCAGCGATGGAGAAGCCTAGTCTCTTGGGTGGATGGACGACGACAGGTAGGTCCTCGTCCTCCTCCGTCACTGTCTGCATCACGTCGTCCTCTACCACGTCGTCGTCGTCACAGTGAAGCACGTCAACGACCTGGTCGTCCTGCTGGGAGTGGACGGGTGAGGACGTGAGGAGTGGCGAGGTCTGGGTGGTGTCCTGAGGCTTGTGCACGGCCATGGGCGTGTCGTGGGCGTGCTGAGCCTTGTGCACGGCCAGGGTTCGTGCCTGGCAGAAGCCCTTGCCACACACCTCACACTTGAAGGGCTTGTCCTTACTGTGGATGTACTTGTGGTCGCGCAGGTGGTCCTGTCTCCTGAATGCCTTGCCGCAAATGTCGCAGGGGAAGGGCCGCTCGTCAGTGTGCGTTCTCTCGTGGATCAGCAGGTTGTAGCTCTTGGTGAACTCCCGCTGACAATACTTACAGATGTACCGCTTCTTGGGTCTGCTCAGCCGACCTCCAGGAGTTAGCAGCAGACGGTTCAGGGCCAAGTCTCCGGCACCCAGGGCCGCCCAGGGCAGCTGACTCAGGGGTCCACACCCCTGCAAAAGCCCCACTACCCGGGGATCCACTCCCAGGGGCGGCCTCGGCGGCTGCTTCATCCCATCCACTGTCGGCAGGAAGGGCAACGTGTGGAAAAGTGGGAGAGGCGGTGGCTCTCTGGTGAGTGGTGTGAAAGCGGAGGCGAAGGGGGCCCCGGGTGGACATTTTGCGCCGAGGCCTGGCACTTGAGGGGGGGTGGCCACCATGACTGCGTTGCGCTACGCCACCTCACGAATAATGTCATGTTGGTGGCCTCTCAGACTTTATACCGATGAGAAGCGCCGGGGGCCGAGGGGCCGACCATTGGCTGCTGAAGAGCAATGGGGAGCGGCGCTACTGGTTGTAGAGCAGGGGAGGGTGGAGCCAGGGCGTATAACGGAGGTTTTCATTGGCTGAGGAGAGGAAGGGAGGCGGAGAGGAAGTCGCGCAGTGGGCTGGGGGTGTGTCCGGATGGAGGCAGGCGGCCCTCTACACTTGCCTACCTCCACACCCGCCGGCTTCCCTCAGGTTCCAAAAATCCACATTTTCCCACACCCTGTTTACATTTACCACGTATTACACCACGTATCACTCCTAAAACATTATTCCCAAATTCTGGGCACCACAGAACTTCGAAGGGACATTGTTCCAGGTCGACATTCCAGGTTGACCATGAGGCACAGCGATCCAATTTTATATCGGCGCCGGCTGCACGCACGAGGATCAGAGATGGTCAGATAAGGGCCATGATCTCTTCACCCCTCAACCACACACCCTCATCTTAGCCCCGCAGCATCTATCCATACCTCTTCTTTACCTTCCTTCCTCAATCTCTTCTCCCCTACCCTCTTCCCCCTTACTTCTTCTCTCCACCCTCCTCTCACCTCCTTCCCTCAACTTCCAATTCCTTCTTAACTTAGACCATCGTCTACCTTTATTCTCTTCATCATATTCCCCTTAACTATTCTTCCCTCTGTCTTCCCACCCTTTCCTGCCTCTTTCATCCCCCCCCCCCACCCTTCAAACTCTTCTCTCAATCCTCCTTACACTGTATCTACCTCATCTACCCTCTACCTTCCTCCTCTTTTCCTCTGCCTTTTCTTCTTTCTGCACTCAGGTACGCAACTCCTCTTCATCTCTCATCCTTGTACCTCCGCTTTACCTTTGCCCATTTCTTCCCTCTACCCCCTCCCCCCTTCCTTCAACCTCCCCTTCACTCTTCACTCAAACTCCCACCTTTTATCGCTTCTCTCCACTCTTCTACCCCCCTTACCTCTTTTAGTCTCCAATCTCCCTCTCCTGTCCTCTCTTTCTTGTTTCCTTTATTATTCTTACTTATAACCTTTTACTCCTTTCTCACCCCCAACTCCTTACCCGTAGCCCCCTCTTCCCTAACCTCTTTCTCTCCTCCTCCTCTTCCCCCTCCTTTTTTGCCCCTCCATGTCCCTCCTCCCTCATTCTATCCTTCTCCTCCTTATTCTTTTCTTTTCTGCCCCTTCTTCCCTCTCCTCTCCGTCCCCCTTCCTCCTCCTTCTTCATTTTTACCTCTTCTTTTCCCTTCCCCTCAATCAGTTCCCCCTTTCTCTTCCTCTCCCTTCCACTTTTTTTCCTGTTCCTTTTTCTTCCCTCCTCAATCTCCCTCTTTCTCCTCTCTTCTCTCGCTCCTCAGTCCTACCTCCTCTTCTCTTCCCCCCCTCCTAAATCCCCCCCCTCCTCCTCCTTTCTTCTCTCCCCAGCCCCACCTCTTACATTCTCCCTACCCTCTACTTTTTCTCCAGCCTCTCTGATTCTTAACCACGACTTCTCAGAGAGCGGCTTGTTTCTTCCCTGGCCGTGAGAGGAAGACGATGAGCCAGTTCTGGTGGAGGTATAATGCAAGTTCTTTTCTTTTAAATTCTAAAACCTGTAAAGAGTGGGATTAGCAGTTTTTGGATTGAAATGATGAGCAAATTCTCTTTTCTGTGGATGCTTTTAAATCCTATATCGAGATTATAAATTTCAGGCTGGATTAATAAAAACTTTCTTATCTTTTCTGTTTTTCTAAATCACATATCGATCATTTTGGACGATGAGCGAAATTTTGTGTGAAATTTATAAAATCAAACTATTTTCTTTTGATATTTAAAATAATGCATAGCGACCGTGTCAATAGATTTATTTTTTTTTACTAAAATGAGAATTTCTCTTATGATATTTGGGTCATTGTAGAAAATAAAGATATTTTTTATTGCAGTGATGAACGACCTCTCGTCTTTTGTCTGTTCTGTAGGATGAAAAAAATTTGGCTTAAAAGTTGCCTCTCGGTTAATAGGCTACTTTTTTCTTGCTGTGTATTGCAGTACTTTTTACTGAACTAAACACATGATAAAAAATATATATATGGTAACACAGCTTAAAGTTCTTTTGACCCTCTCATTGTCGGAGTACCTCTAGTATTCTATTTCAGCTAATGCCAGACAATCTTATTCGTCTGAGGGTGAGTCTTGGGAGCCCGAGAGTGTTAAGTGACTCTTTCTCTGCTAAGTGTACCCTGTCTGGCGTTGGGTGGAGGCGGGTGTAATCCTTCCTTATAAATGCTGTGGACACGGTTTGTCGCTTCACACTCCTCAGCCTTTCACCTTCAGAAACAGTCTCTATTAACCCGTGCACTGGGATGACGATTTTGTTTGCTTGTCCATCTCTCTCTCACTAACAATTTCCGGACGTGAGGTACTCCACTCACACACCACACCACTCGAAGTCACCATCCCGCACAACACCTCACCAGGGCATTAAATGAAGGGCCCTGAAGTTCCCGCATCCAGTACATCTTTACTTATTCTACCAAGAGAAAATTGCAGTTCATAGGCTGTAGTAAAAGAGAAAATACAATGCTAGGACAAGATATAAAGTAAGAAATACCGTTATTATGATGCATTAAAAAAAAAAATCCTGCGATGCGGTATAGGAAAAAATACGATTCTCTCGAGGTGGTATACAGAAAAATAGTTCTTAGGATGCAGTAAGGGAAAAATTTGAGCTCTTACGATGCGGGATAGGGGGAAAAAATATGGTTTTTATGATGAGGGATAAGGAAAAATACGGTTCTCTAGACACAGTATAAAAGAGAGGAAAATAAGTTTCCTGGAAAGGTATAAAGGAAGAGAAAAAATACGGTTTTCAGGTTGCGTTATAAAGTAAGAAAATACGGTTCATTGGTAGCGATATAAAGAAAGGGTAAAAATACGGTTCTTTCGATGCGGTATAATGGAAAATACGGTTCTTAGAATTCCGTATAAGGTAAGAAAGAAAGTACGGTTATTAGGACGATGTATAAAGTAAGAGAGAAGAAAATCTGTTGGGTATGTTTCAGTGCCTCACCTATCCACTTCGGGGCCTGTCAGCGGAGGTAGGCCCACCCCTTTCCCACGGCCTATTATGTTAATGTGTCCCGCCCTCCTCAGTATGGGGAGTTGGGTGGACATGAGTTAACCCTCCCCCCCACCATACTCTCTCTTTCTCTCTCTCTCTCTCAGAAATATGTCGCAGCCCAGACCACCTTGCTAGGACCATAAAGTCTGTGTGGTCTTGGTATATATGCCTCGGAAATTAGTTGTAAGCTGGACCACTTCGCTGGGACTGTAAAGTCTGTGTGGTCTGAATATCTATGACACACACACACACACACACACACACACACACACACACATAGGACACTGCACGGCCAGCGATATCAGTGACAGCCTGGCCGTGTCACCTGCGTCACTCAAGGGATACACGAATTATCACCTCCACTCAGTCTAGTCACCTCACGACCCATTTATATACCGTACATCTGTCTCTTTTAAACATTCTTAGGATCCACGAATTATGACCTTCATTCAACATCCAGTCACCCCACGACTCAGTTACCTCTGTCTGAACCTAACATTCTAACTGTGATCCACGAATTATCACCGCCATTCAACATTCAGTCAAGTAACGACGTAGTTCCGTCTGTCTGTACCAGAGAGGATTAGGAGACTGTCGTAGGTGTATTTTCTGTCCATCAGTTCGGCGACATTATAGTTGCATTGCATGCTGTCTTAAGAACCCAATAAACTTATCAAAACATTGAGAAAAAGCTTCATTATTGCTGAATTGGAAAGTGGACCTATAGTATTGTCGGCAACTGAACATTTCCACCCTCCCACCTCCACCACCCGGTCCCACTGTCTGTCTCTCCATCGACATGCCACCTTCTATAATTTACTTTGATCTTGCCATAACCAAGCAATTTTCCTCAATCAGGGAAACTGTCCTAGTAGTGAGGGGGTTGATGATGGCCATATATAACCCTTCCAGTTCGAAAAGATTCTCCTAAGCTGCATAAAATTGCTTGGTAGTAGCAAGAATAAGAAACACAATCCTATAAGGGATTACTATTCTTCTCTGTGCTACAACTTCTTTACCCACTGTGGCATCGTCCTTGGAGTCTAAAGAGGAAAAAAAATGACTAATGAAAAATGAGGCGTAGGAACCTGGCGTGAAATCCATCAGCGTGGGACAAAGAGCAAGTCACTCCATGTATCACCCTGGCCTCCCCTCATGTCCAACCTACCCTTAGGCACCTAACCCCTACCTCACTCTCCCCACTCTCGCTGCCTAAGTTCTTGCGTCTTTCATCTTCGTACCTCACCATCTTGCGTCTTCCACCTAGCCTGTCTTCCATATTCATCCCCCTTTTTACCTATCCATGCTTATTATATCCCTTCATCCTCCTCCACCCCTTTTACGACCTACCCTTAGTCAACGCACTCCTGCCTCACTCTCCCCTCCTCCTTCCTACGTTTCTTTCTCATCTTCACCCCCTCCTACCTCACTCGCTGTACCTCTCACGGGCAGTGTATCTCATACTCAGTCGTGCCCAATCAGTCTCTGCCTTGCATATTATTCACAACTGTTTTCCCACATCTTACCATCAGCCACCGTAACCTCTGCCTCCCTTCATTCCTCCTTCCTCTCCCTTCCTTTCTCCTCAGTCATTACATCCTTGTGCATCTCATCTACTTTTGTCTGTCGTCCATCTCATCCCTCCTAATCATTCCAGCCTCACCAATCCCTGCCTTTCACTCGACGTATCGGCCTGCTTCACCTCCTCCCTCTTGTCTCTCCCATCTACACCCCTCTCACCCCACTTCCTGATATCTATCACGTACCTTGTCTCTCATTCATTCTAGCCTCACTCCATGTATCATTCTAGGTTTTTCCCCACTGTCCGCTCTACTCTTAGTTCCCTTATCTTGTCGGTCCCATACCCCGTCCTGCCTCGCGTCCATGGGCCTCTGTCACATTCAGGTCTGCCTCGTCTGTCCCTGTCTTCTCCTATTCCTGCCAGACCTATCCCTGACTTTCCCATTCACACATGCCCCATACCGTCACCCTTACCTTTCGGTGCGTGCCTGAATGGGATAGGAACAGGGTGTGTGAAGTAGGATTTGGTCAGGGGCAGAGTTGTGAAAATAGAACTAATGTGCAGAGCGGGAGTATGTGTGGGAACCTTGGATGTGTGTGTGTGTGTGTGTGTGTGTGTGTGTGTGTGGGTGTGGGTTTCTATGGATGTGTTTGAAAGTGGTAGGACTGGGTGTGGAATGCGCGCGAATACACACACACACACACACACACACACACACATCCAAGGTTCCCACACATACTCCCGCTCTGCACATTAGTTCTATTTTCACAACTCTGCCCCTGACCAAATCCTACTTCACACACCCTGTTCCTATCCCATTCAGGCACGCACCGAAAGGTAAGGGTGACGGTATGGGGCATGTGTGAATGGGAAAGTCAGGGATNATCCCTGACTTTCCCATTCACACATGCCCCATACCGTCACCCTTACCTTTCGGTGCGTGCCTGAATGGGATAGGAACAGGGTGTGTGAAGTAGGATTTGGTCAGGGGCAGAGTTGTGAAAATAGAACTAATGTGCAGAGCGGGAGTATGTGTGGGAACCTTGGATGTGTGTGTGTGTGTGTGTGTGTGTGTGTGTATTCGCGCGCATTCCACACCCAGTCCTACCACTTTCAAACACATCCATAGAAACCCACACCCACAGACACAGACACTCACTCGCACATCCACACCCATCTTTAGTCCTACTTCACTTCCACCTCTCCTGCACCACACCCTCTCACCTTTCCTGCCTTTCCTGCTTCCTTTGTCTTCTGTAAATCCCCCACTGCCTTTACCCCCACGTCGTTTAAGCAAGAATATATAACTTTCACCATCCTGGTCTAATTCGTTCTCTCCCCCTCTGCTCTGCTCGAAATATCTTGTATGTATTTCGTCAGGACTGAGATTTCTGTCACGGATTTTACTTTCACCGTAATCAAGTGAGAGGTACTAGGCTCTTGGAAGTCTGGGGTTTCAGTTTGAGATTTCGTGAGTTCCCCCAAAATGTATTCTTTTTTTCTACTCTTTTTTCCTCGTTTCTCCTGCCTCATTTTCCATCATTTCGTTTCGCTGTGTTTCTCTCTCTCTCTCTCTCTCTCTCTCTCTCTCTCTCTCTCTCTCTCTCTCTCT
>JAGKTI010004403.1:0-23465 GCA_018397915.1 Birgus latro
CTATAGGAAAAAGTGATCATGTGGTCATTGAGTTCCAGATGATAATAGGTAATGTGGTGCCAAGAGATGAGCTTTACAGGCAAGGAAGATACAACTTTGGGAAAACAAACTTTGCAGAATTGAGAAATTTTTTTGAAAATGCGGACTGGAGAAAATTCAGGGAAACAAGAGAGATACAGAGGAAGTGGGATATCTTTTTAGACCTCTACAATTTGGGAGTGGAAAAATATGTGCCAAGAGTAAGTGGGAAAGAAAACAGGAAAAAGGTGTGGTTTAATAGAAGGTGTATAATAGCGAAAAAAGAGAGGGACATGGCATGGAACAAATGGAGAAAGAGAGGTAATATCAGAACAAAGGAAGAATATAAAAGAACTAGAAATGAATATGCAAGAATACGTAGAGAGGAAGAAAGGAACTTTGAAAAAGGTATAATTGACAAATGTAACGATGAACCCAAATTGTTTTATAGATTTGTTAATGGCAAATTGAAGCAAAGGGAAGGAATCACCAAACTGAAAGTAGAAGGAGAGGTCTACAAGGATGCAGTAATGCAAGCTGAAGTAATGAACAAATGTTTCCAATTGGTTTTCACTAAGGAAAGGGAGTTTGTGGAAGGAGAGGGAGTGATTAGAAATGTAGTGATAAAAGATATAAAAGTGGAAGTGCAGGAAGTGTATAAATTACTGGGAGCTCAAGATATAAGGAAGGCCCCAGGACCGGATGGAATCTCTAATTGGGTACTGAAGGAATGCAGAGAACAACTGGCGGATAAGATTCACAATTTAATTGTGTGCTCCTTGGAAGAGGGAAAAATGCCTCGGGAATGGAAGAGGGCAAATGTGGTGCCAATCTATAAGGGAGGAAACAAGGAAGAACCCCTGAATTATAGACCAGTGTCCCTAACCAGCATGGTTGTGAAATTGTGTGAGAGAATCCTGAAAGATAGATGGATAAAATATCTGGAAGAGATGAATATTTTGACTGAAAGTCAGTTTGGATTCAGAAGTGGAATGTCATGTGTTTCCAACTTGTTGAGCTTCTACTCAAGGGCGATTGACGTGCTACAGGAGAGAGACGGTTGGGTGGATTGTGTGTACTTAGATCTGGAGAAGGCCTTCGACAAAGTACCCCACAAGAGACTATTATGGAAATTAGAGCATAAAGGAGGACTGAAGGGAAGCCTCCTGGAATGGATGAGAGACTTTTTGAGTGACAGACAAATGAGGACAGTAATAAAGGACAGGACATCTGGATGGAGGGAAGTAACAAGTGGTGTCCCACAGGGCTCGGTGTTGGCACCAGTAATGTTCTTGATTTATGTAAATGATATGGTAGATGGAGTGAACAGCTACGCAAGCCTGTTTGCTGATGATGCAAAGATCTTGAGAAAGGTAGAGGTTGAAGAGGACTGTAAAATGCTACAGGAGGATCTGGATAGGATATATGATTGGAGCCGGATGTGGGAAATGAAATTCAACGCAAAAAAATGTAAAATATTGGAAATGGGTAAAAGTATCAAGAGGCCATCATTGAATTATTTGATGGGTAATGAACCAATTAGAAAAGCGAGAGAAGAGAAAGATTTGGGAGTGCTGGTCCAGGATAGTTTGTCACCTGAAAAGCACATAAATAAGATAGTGAGAGAGACATATAAACTCTTGACCAATATAAGAGTGGCATTTCATTACATGGATGAGGAGATGATGAAAAAATTGATAGTGGCCATGATCCGGCCCAGGTTAGAATATGCAGCAGTAGTATGGTCCCCACACAAAAAGAAAGATATAACCAAGATTGAGAGAATACAAAGAACAGCAACCAAGATGGTCCCTAGTCTGGCAGATTTGCCATACAGAAAGAGGCTGGAAAGGCTGGATTTGCCCTCCTTAGAGGAAAGGAGAAAGAGGGGTGACATGATTGCAGTGTTCAGGACCATGATAGGAGTAGATAAAATTGACAGAGAAAATCTGTTTGTGTGGGATGAGAGAGCAACAAGAGGACACGGAATGAAACTAAAGAAGCCAAGCTGCTCGAAGGACATCAAGAAATATAGTTTTCCATATAGATGTATAGACCTGTGGAATAGCCTGGACAAAGAGATCGTCCAGTCTAAAAACTTAGATGAGTTTAAGGCAAAATTTGACTTACTGAGAAACAGAGACGGGACCTCACGAGCGTAGCTCATTTCCTGTATATCACAATTAGGTAAATACAATTAGGTAAATACATAGAACAAAGTGCTATGTACAATCATAGGCTGCACACACACCACACCCACTGAACATTTACACATGGAGACCAAAATGCTGTATGTAGAATGATCTGCATGGTAAAGGATGAGAGTAGGCTCAAGCACACAGAAATATGTGGTGTGCCTCTGAATGCAAGGCTTGGGGGGCTATGATTGCGAATCAAGAGTTTAGAGGAAGGATAGGATTGGAGTGTATTGATGATGAGATGAAGAGGGGTGGACTGAGATGGTCTGGGCATGCTGAGAGGATGGAGGATGACAATTGAGTGCGGAAGGTGAGATGTGTGAAAGTCGGGGATAGGGTTGCAAAAGGCAGACTGAAAAAGACCTAGGACGAGATCAGAGGGTGTGACCTCAGGAATACGGGACTGAATAGGGAGGCTGCCAGAGACTGAGCAGCAAGGAGAGCTCCTTTTAGGTGATCAAGGCTGACGCATGCATTATGTTGGAGCCTTTATAAATTATACAAGCAATACGATAAACCAAAGTTTTGGATCTCCCCAAACACCTGGATATTTGGTGAACATAATACTTACAGTACATAGTATCAGCCAAACTAAACCAACAACACCCATCACACTACTGTACATGCACAACCATCTACCAACACCAAGGTACATAAAAAAACACTCCAGAACACTACAGTACTACTATGAGATACAAAACACCAGTCCAACACGTCCATCAACCAACACAAACATAACTAAACACATACACAGCACACTCACAAACATGGTCCTTGACTGCCCTCCACCACCCATACACAAATCAGAGGCCCAGCAAAACAGAACGGACAGAGAACCCTTGAGCAGCCTATGCTGTGGCCATCATCCAACACTCAGAACATACCAACACAGAACAGGTAATTCTATCCATCCATCATCCACTCATATATCGCCCCACAGAGGAACGTAGGAGCCCGGGGCTAGGCAAGTCGGTCGTGACATTTAAGATGAGAGTGACCAACCTCACTCATCCCTGAGTGGCATTATATGAGAAATACCTTCCAACCAATCTCGTTCACCGGCTCAATCCGACTGAAGCACTGCAATTACCCACTAAACCACCAGGTGCCAAAATCTGGTTATATAGTTACCACCCAGCATAGTAAATGGTTTCCTGGTGTACAGGAAACCATTTATCTTGTCACTCAGTGTAGAGTCACCCTCAGGCAGAAGGAAGAGGAAAGAATGAAGGAAAGAAAGACAAAAGAGAAAGTGTAAACTCACCCATAGGCAGAAGGACAAGGAAAGAATGAAGGAAAGACAGAAGAGGATTGAAGGAAAGGATTGAAGAGAGGAAAGGGCAGACACCCGAGAGCAGCACTACATCAAGTGAGTGGATGATGAGTGCCCCCACCTACCACAAACAGGTAATACCATAGACAATATATGTCCATACTGCCAGGATGCCACACATACAGTGAAACATATTTTTACAGACTGCACAGCATTAGCAGCTGTCAGATGGAGACAACATACCAGGGGTGGAGGATCTCTGGTTAGATCTGGTAAGGATGGTTGGTTTCCTCCATTGCTCTGATATTCTGCCCCAGTGATACCACAGGCAACACAGCAACAACAATAACAACAATCAAACAAAATTAATAAGCTGATTTAGGTGAGATAACATTAGGTAGGTAAAGTTACAATAAGTAAGAATGAATTGGTATACTGGTTGCATTTGCCTGATTCTCTTGTGCCCTGCCCCCTTGGCCCCGCCCACTCACCCGTCGGCCCGAGTAGGAGTTCTGAGCCAGTCTTGCCGTGCCAGCGTACGGTAAACATGTTAGGCGCTCTCACTAATCGCAGCAACAAAACTTTTACTTAAGTCCTTGACTGCAATTATATCTTTTCCATTTAACTAGGAAATATGTTTTGTAGTAAAGGATGTTGGAAAAAAGTACCAAGGAATGTCATCGGCCTGAAAGGTTTGTGAAGTAACAAAAGTTCCCTCTATGAAAATAAAAAGGTATACATTCTACAAAGAACTTAGTGTTTTGACTTTTTTCCTTATATTTGGCATCCACACACACACAAAAACAATGAAAAAAGTCTGAAAGTGGCGTATACAAACATTGATGGATTAATATTGGCATGGTTAGAAATTCAATAATTTTTTGAGGGTACACGAACCTGATGTTATGTGCGTTGTAGAGACTAAATTGAAAGAAAATATTGATATTCAAATGGGAGATGGGAAATACAAATTATGGAGAAGAGACAGAAAGGAAAAAATGGGAGGAGGAGTGATGATAGCAGTGAAGGACAACATAAATGTAGATACTGTGAAAATGGGAGAGGGTAGGGCCGAAGTGATAAATATGAAATTAGAAACTGGGGAGAATGGTAAGAGAGATATGGCAGTGGTATATGTTCTCCCTAAGACAAGAGCATGGAATGACGATGAATACCTGATGTTGTCAAACATGGTTAGTTATCTATAGAAAGTGACTGAGAAAAGCAACAATATAATCCTAATGGGTGACTTTAACTGTAAAGAGGTGAACTGGGAGGAATGGGACTCAGGAGGCAGTGTAGATTCATGGGGCACTAAATTGTTAAATATAGCAATGAATAATGTAATGACGCAGTGGGTCAAAGAGGAGACACGTTTCCGAGGTGATGACACATCAGCAAGATTAGGCTTGCAACTAACCAAAGAACCTGATGTAATTGATATTTGTGTCCTATAGGAAAAAGTGATCATGTGGTCACTGAGTTCCAGATAATAACAGGGAATGTGGTGCCAAGAGACGAGTTTTAAAGGAAAGGAAGATATAACTTTGGGAAAGCAAACTTTGCAGAATTGAGAAAAATTTTCGAAAATGCGGATTGGAGAAAATTCAGAGAAACAAGAGAGATACAGAGGAAGTGGGATATCTTTCTAGACCTCTACAATTTGGGAGTGGAAAAATATGTGCCAAGAGTAAATGGGAAAGAAAACAGGAAAAAGGAGTGGTTTAATAGAAGGTGTATGATAGCGAAAAAAGAGAGGGACATGGGATGGAACAAATGGAGAAAGAGAGGTAATAAAAGAACAAAGGAAGAATATAAAAGAACTAGAAATGAATATACAAGAATATGTAGAGAGGAAGAAAGGAACTTTGAAAAAGGTATAACTGACAAATGTAAGGATGGATCCAAATTGTTTTATAGATTTGTCAATAGCAAATTGAAGCAAAAGGATGGAATCGCTAAACTGAAAGTAGAAGGAGAGGTCTACAAGGATGCAGGAATGCAAGCTGAAATAATGGACAAATGTTTCCAACAGAAAGGAAAGGGAGTTTGTGGAAGGGGAGGGAGTTATTAGAAATGTAGTTTCGTTTCGTTTCGTTTCGTTTTTGAAGGCTGCAACATGCTTGCATGCGTTGGCCTTTTTGGATTGGAGCGTGTAGCATTTTATGACCGGATGCCCTTCCTGATGTCTACCAATGATCCTTGGGTGGATTAGATCCTCCGACCCTACGGCCAGAGCGGAGCGCTCTAACCCACTGAGCCACAGCTGCTACAAGTGATAAAAGATATAAAAGTGGAAGTGTATAAATTACTGGAAACTCAAGATGTAAGGACTGGATGGAATCTCTAATTGGGTACTGAAGGAATGCAGAGAAGAACTGGTGCATAAGATTCACAATTTAATTGTGTGTTCTCTGGAAGAGGGGAAAGTGCCTCGGGAATGGAAGAGGGTAAATGTGGTACCAATTTATAAGGAAGGAAACAAGGAAGAACCCCTGAATTATAGACCAGTGTCCCTAACCAGCATGGTTGCGAAATTGTGTAAGAGAATCCTGAAAGATACATGGATAAAATATCTGGAAGAGATGAATATTTTGACTGAAAATCAGTTTGGATTCATAAGTGGAAGGTCATGTGTTTCCAACTTGTTGAGCTTTTACTCAAGAGTGACTGACGTGTGTTACAGGAGAGAGACAGTTAAGCAGATTGTGTGTATTTGGATCTGGAGAAGGCCTTCGACAAGGTACCCCATAAGAGACTAATATGGAAATTAGAGCATATCGGAGGACTGAAGGGAAGCCTCCTGGAATGGATGAGAGACTTTTTGAGTGACAGACAAATGAGGACAGTAATAAAGGACAGGACATCTGGATGGAGGGAAGTAACAAGTGGTGTCCCACGGGGCTCGGTGTTGGCACCAGTAATGTTCCTGATTTACGTAAATGACATGGTAGATGGAGGGAACAGTTACACAAGTCTGTTTGCTGATGATGCAAAGATCTTGAGAAAGGCAGAGGTTGAAGAGGACTGTAAAATGCTGCAGGAGGATCTGGACAGGACACATGATTGGAGCCGGATGTGGGAAATGAAATTCAACACAAAAAAAAATGTAAAATATTGGAAATGAGTAAAAGTACCAAGAGGTCATCACTGAATTATATGATGGGTAATGAACCAATTAGAAAAGTGAGAGAAAAGAAAGATTTGGGAGTGCTGGTCCAGGACAGTTTATCACCTGAAAAACACATAAATAAGATAGTTAGAGAGACATATAAACTCTTGACCAATATAAGAGTGGCATTTCATTACATGGATGAGGAGAGGATGAAAAAATTGATAGTGACCATGATCTGCCCCAGGTTAGAATATGCAGCAGTCGTGTGGTCCCCACACAAAAATAAAAATATAACCAAAACTGAGAGAATGCAAAGAGCAGCAGCCAACATGGTCCCCAGTCTGGCAGATTTGTCGTACAGAGAGAGGCTGGACAGGCTGGATTTGCCTTCCTTAAAGGAAAGGAGAGAGAGGGGTGACATGATTGCACTGTTCAGGACCATGATGGCAGTAGATAAAATTGACAGAGAAAATCTGTTTGTGTGGGATGAGAGGGTAACAAGAGGACACAGAATGAAACTAAAGAAGCCAAGCTGCTTGAAGGACATCAAGAAATATAGCTTCCCTTATAGATGCATAGACCTGTGGAATAGCCTGGACAAAGAGATTGTCCGGTCTAAAAACGTAAACGAGTTTAAAGCAAAATTTGACTTATTGAGAAACAGAGACGGGACCCCACGAGCATAGCTCATTTCCTGTATAACACAATTAGGTAAATAAAATTACGTAAATACACACACACACACACACAAAACTTTTCTCCCTCTAAAAGATTTAAATGACTTCACGTGTATAGAATCAAATGTCTTATACAGCACTGTTGGTATAAATAATTATACTGTATAAATAATTATACTGTAATGAGTAGGCAAAGCCAGTGACATTTCGTTTTCCTACTTCTGTATTCGAACCCTCTAATTCTAATGATATTAATGTAGGAAATAAGGAAAATTACGATATGGCTATGAAACCGTGGTACCTTAACAGACATGACAGGTAGATGACTTAATATGTTTAATAGTAATAGCAGCACAGCTGCAATGTATTATTGCCAAGATCTGAACTTTCTTGATGCGAAAACTCAACTGCTGTCGCGGGGGGAGGCGGGTTGTTTCTTTTCAAACTGATTTTGATTCAGTTAGCAAATTTTAGTACTTCCTTTGTCATACAAAAACGAATTCAAAGTAAAAGTAAATAATACGATACTATTTCGTAGTAAGGCTCATTATTCTATCAAAAAGAAGAATAATTATCTCAGCCAATCAGCAATGACTAGAGCTGGAAGAGGGCGGGGCACAAGAGAATGAGGCAAACGCTACCAGTATAGGAGTAGTAGCAGCTGTTTCCTAGGCAGTCTGGCCAAATAGCCCTGAGTCCCAAAGGAAGGCTAAGGTCGAGATCGGGCCTTCCCACAGAGCTCTCAAGGAGTGTATGTTGTGTTGTTAGCACAGGTAACTGTGTGCAATGCTGTCTTCCATAATGTGCCTGATAGTGGGATGCTGTGTTGTATCTTGGACAGGCATCAGTGATGGAGACATCCAGCCTCTTCTGATAACTCAAGAGGGCTGGATGATGTCCACGTCTCAGCCTGGCCAGGTGGACCCTGTCATCACGAGGGAGGTAGGATTCAGAAGAGTGGATATCAGGAGGCCGTGCATGCAGCTGTGTGTTGTCTTTGAGTGGTTGAATGGAGTGGCACGTGATCTGAGCATGGATATACATCTGGAAGCTGGTTTGAGGCAGGCAAGAGGGGAGTGATGACAGTATTTGTGTATGATATTGTGTGCTGGGTGTTGTTTTGATGATCCTTGGTGTGTGTGTGTGGATGTGCTGCCATGCAGTGTAGTGGATAGTGTGGGTTTGTGGAGCCTGCGCCAAGAATTTGCGTGCCTCTCGTGTATAGATGAACCTTGACATTGAGGACCTTGGTTTCTTGGTGTGAGAGGTCTGTAGGTGGAGTAGCTGTGCAGCCTGTGATTATTTTTAGGGCCTTGTTCTGTGTGGTCTGTAGGGCGTTGTAGTGTGTTTTAGTGATGTTAGAAGCCCAAGCAGGCCTTGCATAATTCATCACTGAATGTATATATTGTTTGTATACTGTGGTGGTGGTTTCTTTGTTGTGTCCGAATGTCGTATGGGGATGGGGAAGTGTCCTTAGGGCGTTGAGGCTTGGTGTTATAATGTTTGTGACGTGTTGTTAAAATGACACTGATTTACTGTATGTTACACCAAGGATTTTGGGTATGTGTGTGTGTGTGGTAGGGCAGTGTTGTTTATGGTGGGGTGTGGAATGTGACTATGTTCTGCAGTCCAATTTGTGAGAAGGGTCACTGTTGATTTGGCTGGGGCATTTGTAAGTCTGTGGTGAACCATTCATGTAGTGTATTGAGGTAATGTTGGACGATGTGTGCGGCTGTGTTTGCATTTTGGTGTGTATATGTAAGTGTTATGTCATCTGCATAGGAAGCTGTATGTGTTTGTGGTATGCAGGGTGTGGGTATGCTGTGCATGTATAGGTTAAAGAGTGTAGGGGACAAAACAGATCCTTGGGGGTCACCGTTTGTGAAGTATCTGATGTTCAATGACTGACCGATAAATGTTACATGTGCACATCTGCCTGCTACACAATTTGCCAGCCATCATGTTGTGTTACTGTGCATGTTTGTGTTGAATATTTTGTTTGTGAGGTTGTGGCAGGGGATGACATCAAAAGCTTTACTAATGTCTAGTGTGACTTGGAGTGTTCTGTGTGGTGACCTAGCTGAATTGATGCCATCAATTAGTCCAGGCCCCACTGTAGAGACCCGTATACATATTCTTAGGAAGAGACATTGACTGGTGATTTGAGTAAAGGATACAGCCAGCTTCAAAACAGTATGAGGTGGAATTGCTAGAATCATAGGATATGTGAGAAAATGGCGGTTTTCAAAATGGCCACCACCGGGGTCTTTCAGGACTATAAAGGCTTACAATTTCTAACACAAAGGTAGTACCTGTAAGACTGTTTTGGGGTTTTCAGGCACAGCCAACAAGTTGGTGCCTATAGGAAATCAATATGACCTTGTGTAGTACAGTACCTGAATCCAAGATGGCTGCCATCCAGATCCTCCCCAAACAAAAAAGTCGTGTATCTTTTGAAAGAAACATGACTGGATGATTTTTATGCTAATTATGAGGTTTTCAGGCACTGCTGACACGATAGTACCTATACTGATTTGATATCACAACATTTGATACTCAAAATTCTAGATGGCCACCTTTCAAATTCCGTAGCTAACAAGAAGTTGTCAAATTTTCGATATAGTTGGAATATAGCAGTACTCTCTGGATATTACTATTTTTTTTTTTTTTTTTGTAAATGTCTGATTGAACTCAGTTTTGAAAGGAAGTCATTACATATGTTCCTTCCATGGAATCATGAGGGTATCAGATCTTCTCAACTCCTTGGCATGAAAGGCATTCTGGCAGTGGTTGGTGCAGAATGATCATAATATCAATGATAAATTCATAGAACGTGCACATGAAGTACAGAGAGCTCTATGTGCAAATGAAAGACTCACTGAGAAGTTTGCAGACCAGTCTGACCGGTCATCAAATCTCCATGAACACTTTGAGTGTTTTCTGGAGGAATGCTGTGCAAAATCTGAGGTGTGTCAGTATTCTGCAAGTGTTTCAACAGATGGCTGCTACTATCAAGCATGTGGTTGCATCAGATCAAGAAGGAAACTTCCCTCTACACACAGCTTCTGTGGAAGCTTCTCTGCCAATCTTCTGAGAGAGTGACTGCATCAATTATTTTTACTATGGCAAGGTTCTACCTTGAATCCACAAAAGCCTTAGAAGCAACTCATCTGGATGTTTTTCAGCGGTTCCCGCATGGTCAGTTTGTCGTGAAGGATCGAACTGAAAGTTACATCAATGCTGTTGCACCGGATATGAAGCAAGACAATCCATCCACAGGGCATCAAAAACTGCTGGTGGCATTGTTGGCCAAACAAGAAGTCTGAGGGTCGTGACTGAGTGGCAACTCATTTTCCACAAAATTCTCATCATCTCAAACAACTTCAGGGATATTATGAATGCTGTGTCAATGAATCATAGTGAATCGGAGAGGGTTCATCATGAGCTTACTGGATGCAAAGCTCATCAGCTGAATGAAAAATGTTTCAAAGCTCCTAGGCTTTGTGCAAGAAAGGGGTAACCCTTACATCATCAAGGCTCCTGCCATCAAACTGCACAATTTAATCACTAAGCAACTGGCATTGGATGAATTGGCCATCTGACTGCTCCAAGTGCAGGTGAATGGGGATCAACTGGTTAGAGAATTCCAGAGAAAGAGGTTTGTTGACAAGACCAAAAAACTCTCCACCACTATATCGAAGAAGAAATTACCTCAACTTGACAGCGAAACATCCGTTGATGTGAGTACAACTTCTGCCACGGCATTGAAAATGATAGCAGCGGCTCAGTGCGACACTGAAATTGTGAAAGAGTGAGGCATGATATCCTGCCTGTTTCATCTCTATTTGATGGCAATCTTCCTTCCAAGACTGACAAAAGTGCACCCACTGCAGACTCGGAGAAGAGCTTAACAGGTGACGAGTTCCACTTTCCTGCCTTTAAATGCATCCATTATATTGGACTTCATGTTGAAAATACTTTCCTTTCCAAACTTGGCTCCATTTGGAACATTCGAAAGTGCAATCAATTGTGTGCTATCAGCGGGCCCCTCTATTTATTACAGGTCCAGCCTCTATATCATGTCTGACAGCAACTCAGAGTCATCTGTTAAGGGTGGAGAAAGGCTACGTCATGCTGGTGGAGTTGAATCCACTGGCCTCACTGGGCTCGCTGCAGGTGTCCCAATATCCCAACAAATGAACAAGTTGTGGATCTCCTCAGCCAACAAAACTATGCTACAGCATCTTGTTTGCAATCTCATCTCAACTCCTGAGATAGTGAAGTTGAATGTTGTGCTTGGTGGATGCGTCACAAATGATGGTGCTGTGTTGGCAGAATTTCTCCGCTCTGGAAGGCCATCCACCCAACCGCCTTCTGAAACTACAAAACCTAATGACATGCTGAAATGTGATGTGGAAGAAGCTGCTGATCACATAGTGATGCACTGTGCATGGGAGGTGGATTGAGGAAGTAGCCGGCTGCTAGTAGTTTCTGATGACACAGAAATAGTAGCACATCTACTTCATTATGTTCAATATTTAAAAAAGCGAGGCCTTCAAGAACTGTGGGTAGAGTTGGGCACCGGTGAGCGACGGCATTATATACCACTACACATTCTTGCAGATAACCTGAGAGGAGGACCATCTAAAGTCATTGTGAAGGGATATATATTAACTGGAGATGATGCACTGAGTAAGATAGGTACCAAACATGCCTCTCTGTCATGTGATGCAGAGCATTACTTGGCTGATGTAGCAGTCTGACACTCTCATTGACGAGGTCTTGATGAACAATGAGGAGTATCTCGTTCAGGTGCAGGCTGGCGGGAAGAGCAAACCCGAATCGCGAACATTCAACCTGCTCCGGTTGGAAGTCCAACTGCCAACTCCGACACCAAAATCGTTGGAAGCCCTGCCACCAACTTCAAGCGCAATTCGTGGCCACATCAGGAGACCATTTTACTCTGTCCGAAAAGTTCTATGCTCTCTTGATGTTACCCACCCTGCCACAGACCCTACCAAATACGGATGGGTGAAAGACAATGACACACTATCTATCTACTGTAGGACGCCTCAATCCCGCACGGGGTGGCCACAAACAAATCGCCTCCATGTCGCTCTGACCCCTGCCATTTCATAGCCCTGCTCCCAGCTCACACCCCTCTCTCAAATACCTCTCCACTTCATCCCTCCATCTCATCCTAGGGCTCCCCCTCCCTCTCCCCCCCCTCCACCTCACTCGCATACACTCTCCTCATCAGTCTTTCACTCTCCATCCTCTCCACATGCACAAACTACCTTAACGTGTTTCTCCTAACGCTTCCTATCACATCCACATCCACACCACAATGCTCCTTCACTTCCTCATTTGTTAATCTGTCTCTCCATGTGACTCCACATGCTCATCTCAAATAACTTATTTCCACTGCTCTCACTCTTGACTTCTGTCCCTCCAACAGGGTCCAAGCTTCACTTCCATATGTTAGAGTTGGTATCACAATACTGTCATGTAGCAACTTTTTCACTTTCATGCTCACTTCCCTGTTTCTTATCACTGCTTTCAACGAACCAGCAACTTCTTTCCCTGCTGCACCCTTTCAGCACTTCACCCTCCAAACTTCCATCCTTACTCATCACACTACCCAAGTACTTAAATGCACTCACATTTTCCATATCCTCCCCATCCAATCTCACTGTACATTCACTGGCTTCACTTCTCTCGAAGACCATCACTTTACTCTTCCCTACATTCACCTTTAGATTCCGTTTCTTACACACTCTTCCAAACTCATCTACCAAGCATTGCAGCTCCCCTTCATCTTCACTCAACAACACAGTATCATCTGCAAACAACAGTGCAGGGAGTTTCCAAACACTGCCCTCTCTCACTAGGGCCGCTCCAACATCCACTGCCCGACCTTGTATCTTTTTTATAACCCCATCCATATACAGATTGAACAACCATGGAGACATGACACATCCTTGTTTCAGTCCAACTTCAAATGGAAAAATTCACCCAGTTTGCCATCTACACGCACTGTGGCCTTAGCACCCTCATGCATGCTGCATGCTCTTCACTGCCTTCAACAACTTCCCATCTACTTCATACATTCTTAATACTTTCCACAATCCTTGTCTATCCACCCTGTCATATGCTTTATCCAAATCCATAAAGGCTGCATACAACTTCTTTCCCTTCTCTAGAAACTTTTCCACTAAGGATCTGAGAATGAATATCTGGTCTACACAACCTCTTCCCTTAAAAACCTTCCTGTTCTTCTCCAACTAATTCCTCTGTTATTTCCCTAACCAATTATACTAAGAAGGCAAATGCCCCTATGATTACCACACACTTCTTTTTCCCCTTTTTCCGTTGTACAGAGGAGTAATTATACCTGACTTCCAATCCTACAGGAGTCTACCTTCCTCCCAGGCCAATCTGCACACTTTCCACATCCATTCTTTTACTATCTCTCCCTCATGCTTCAGCATTTCACCACACACTACATCAATTCCTGGGGCTTTCCCCATTTTAACTTTCTTCATTGCTTCCACCACTTCCATTCCACTGATTTCTTCCTCTCTTCTCACAACCCTCCTTCTTCCAGCCATTCCCCAGCCACTTATACTTGCATTACTTTCATTCTCTATGTTCAACAATTCATTAAAGTGTTCTCTCCATCTGTTCACTTTTTCTCCCTTCTCCACTAGTAATCTACCATTTTTTCTTTCACACCCCAACTAACTTCGTTGGCACCCTGTCTACCTCTCTTTACCTCTTTCCAGAGCATTTTCTAACATTCCCTCCAAGTTACACTCAAATTCCTTCCAAATTCCTCATCCACTCTCTCTTACTAATCTTTTCACCTCTCTCCTTTCTACGTATAACTCTCTCATCTGTTTCTCAGATTCTTCGACGTCCCTGTTCCTCATCCACTCATAATATGCTTTCTTCTTTTGTGCCACAGCCTCCCTCACTTCTTCAGTCAACACTACTATCCAAAAAATGCCTGACTCCATTATCCCAAACAATGCTAGTCGTTTGTAAGTGTGGCTCGATCCGATGTTTGTACAAAAAGGAGGGTGTCAAATGTGTAATTTTTTGTCATAAACAGGGGTCAGTTTGTCAAAATAAGTGAAAATGCCATCTTTCAGTCATGAGTGTCATATGGTCGTGAAATGAACTTCACACGGTATTGATATCCGTATGCCTAGGAAAAGTCTTTTAATAAATGCTTTTCAATGTTTATGTTTTCATTACTTATTTGTGGCCATCTTGAGTTTTGGGTATCAAATGTAGTGATATCGAATCACTAACGGTACTATCGTGTCGGCAGTGACTGAAAACCTAATAATTAACATAAAAATCATCCAGTCACTATGTTTCTTTCAAAAGATACACGACTTTTTTGTTTGGAAAGGGTCCGGATGGCGGCCATCTTGGATTTCAGGTACTATGCAAGGTCATATTGATTTCCTATAGGCACCATCATGTTGGCTGTGCCTGAAAGCCCCATAACAGTCTTCCAGGTACTACATTTCTATTAGAAATTGTAAGCCTTTGTAGTCCTGAAAGACCCCGATGGTGGCCATTTGAAAACCGCCATTTTCTCACTTAAGCTATGATTCTAGCAATTCCATCTAGTACTGTTTTGAAGCTGGTGGTATCCTTTACTCAACTCATCAGTCAAAGTCTCATCCTAAGAAGATGTATACAGGTCTCTACAGCCGGGACAGGATTAAAAAACTCTTTGAGTAAGGTCAGTAAGAAAAGTGTTTGTGGAGTGTTGCAGCCTAAAACCATGCTGTGATGGGGCTTGGAGATGTGGGGTGTTACTAACTGTAATACCAGCCATTCAGTAACTTTGGAAGAGGTGCAGAGGAGTGTGACGGGATGGTGTGAGGAAGGTAACGTGGGGTCTTTGTAGGGTTTGGGGATTGTGATGACAGTGCTATGCTTCCAGATGTTGGGTATTATGTTGTGTGAGTAGCTGTAGTAAAAATGATCTTGTTATTTTTGATGCATTGAGGGCTCAGTTCTTGCACTTATCAACCCGACAAAGTCTTCCTCAGGATTACCTACTAATGTTTAATAATGTCCAGCTCGATCCTGCATCATCCTTGGACATGCTTGGGGTTTCATTCTCTCGGGATTTGTCTTCGAGGTAGCATGTTGCATCTCTTGTGAAGTCTGCTTCCAGGGGTGTGCTGAGCCAACTCCGAACTTTCTTTGCCCCTGCACAGTTGTTGACCTTGTACACGGGTTTTGTTCGCCCCTGTATGGAGTACAGCTCTCATGTGTAGGGGGGCTCCCCACATGCAGCTCTTCTCAGTAGGGTGGAGTTATGGGCTTTTCGTCTCATTAACTTTCCTCCTCTTGCTGATTCCCTTTGGCCTTTGTCTCTTTGCCGCACTGTTGCATCTATGTCTCTCTTCTGACACAACTTCAACAGTCACTGTTCCTCTGAACTGTCTACTTGCATCCCTCCACCTCTGCGACGGGAGTGTGGTGCCCATCTAGCAGCAAACTCTCATTCCTTTTCTGTCCAGCTGTCTAATGCAAGAGTTGACTGTTACTCCCAGTCCTTCGCTTATGTAACTGGTCAACTCTGGAACTGCCTTCCTCTGTTTGTATTCCCTACTTCCTATGATCTCCAGTCTTTCAAATGCAGTGTGTCCAGGCATCTCGAAATGAATAGATCTTGAATTTGGCTCTCTTTTGTATTATTTTTGTTTTTTCTTGGAAGGAACAGTATGCCGGACCAAGGCCTTTGGCTCCTTCTTCCTTGCATTTAGAAAAAAAAAAAAAATGTTGGTGAGTGCTTGTATGCTTTGTGGTCCAAAGTATTTAAGGTGTATGTTGCTTATGTTGTCTGGGCCACAGGCAGATTAGTGCTTAAGGTTGCTAATGATGTGCTTCATCTGGATGTAACTGAAAGGTGTGTAGTCTGGGTCTGTGGAGAATTGTCTCATGCATCGGATGACAAGTCAGTCATCGCGGTGGGGGTTTAGATGGCTGATGTGTGAAAAGTGATTGATAAGAGTGATTGCCTGTTGACTGTCTGAGGGTATGGTGTCTGTTGTTGTGATAGCAGCATGTGATTGTGTAGTACTGCTGTTGGAGTGTGTGATGCTGTTTAGTGTTTTGTCGAGTTTGCTGGTGTTTGTTTTGTGATCAAGTGTTTGGAGATAATTATTCCAATTTAGTGTTTGCTGTTCTGATATTTTGTTTGAGTGTTGAATTCTTGTATTTGTTGTATGGTATTTGGTTTATTAAGATGCTGGCTAAAATATTTCCATATTTCAATCAGGCACTCATATTTGGGCATAAGAGGTCTGTCCAAAAAGAAACTATCTATCTATCTATCTACTGCCAGACGCCTCAATCCCGTAAGGGGTGGCCACAAACAAATCGCCTCCATGTCGCTCTGTCCCCCGCCATTTCACTGCCCTGCTCCTAGCTCACAACCCTTTCTCTCATATACCTCTCCACTCTATCCCTCCATCTCATCCTTGGCCTCCTCCTCCCTCTCCCCCCCTCCACCTTACTCACATACACTCACCTCATCAGTCTCACACTGTCCATCCTCTCCACATGGCCAAACCACCTTAATGTGTTTCACCTAACGCTTCCTATCACATCCACAGCCACACCACAATGCTCCTTCACTTCGTCATTTGTCAGTCTGTCTCTCCATGTGACTCCATATGCTCCTCTCAAATAACACATTTCCACTGCTCTCACTCTTGACTTTTGTCCCTTCAACAAGGTCCAAGCTTCACTTCCATATGTTAGAGTTGGTATCACAACACTGTTATGTAGTAGCTTTTTCACTTCCCTGTATCTTATCACTGCTTTCAACGAACCAGCAACCTTTCTTCCCTGCTGCACCCTTCAAGCAGTTCATCCTCTAAACTTCCATCCTTACTCATCACACTGCCCAAGTACTTAAACGCACACACATTCTCCATATCCTTCCCATCAGTCTCACTGTACATTCACTGACTTCACTTCTCTCGAAGACCATCACTTTACTCTTCCCTACATTCACCTTTAGATTCCGTTTCTTACACACTCTCCCAAACTCATCTACCAAGCATTGCAGCTCCCCTTTGACTTCACTTAACAACACAGTATCATCTGCAAACACCTGTACAAGGAGTTTCCAAAGACTGCCCTCTCTCACTAGGGCCACTCCAACATCCACTGCCCTGCCTTGTATCTCTTTTATAACCCCATCCATATACAGACTGAATAACCAAAAGAAACCAAACTTTATAAATAGCACACCAACTTGCCGGCATAGTGTGATTATGATGAGAGCACTGAGTAGTGGCAACTTTGAGCTTTAGTCTAACGCCAGCTACATCATGCCACATCACTTAGCCATCAAGGTACTATGGGTCACAATTTTATCAGTGCACAATATGCGTGAAACATTTGGGAACACACAACAATAGTCACAGAAATATTAGTGTCTGACCTACCACACGTTTGTAGCCCTGATGTTGGGAGGTGTCATATATCACCAACTAGGAATATCCTCATGCAAACACATAGCAAATGTTATGTTTATATAAACACTGTTAACACACAATGAGACACTGGTAATGTACAGCAATTGTCTGAATGTTTTCAGCAGGAATTGAACCCCCTGTGCACCAATACTTTTGTAATCCGTAGTACATGTGTTTGAGTGAACATGTGTTTAGTGCAAGCTTTCATCCATTCACAATTGCTGCTGCATCAAGAAGATCTCACCTACACTGACTCCATCACCACCACTGACTCTATATTACTGTACACAGATGAGTCAGTAAACACAACCTCTGGTCCTGCCAGTGCTGCTTTTGTGTGTGGAGAAACCACACAAACATGGCAACATGCTGATGGAGCCTCCACCCTCCAAACTGAACTCATAGCTATTGAAGGAGCCCCCTGCTATGCACTGAATCAAACAAACACACATATCCTCATCTACACTGACTCCAAAACAGCAGTACAATCTCTCGAACACTCTGACTCAAGAGACAATATTAGCCTTTTAACGAGAGTCCTCTTTTGCTAAGCACCTGCAGAGCCAGGGCAAACATGCCTCCCCCAATTGGGTACCTAGCCATGTGGGAATACAAGGAAATGAACGTGCTGATAAGGCAGCAAAGAATGCAACCACTAGAAATACTACTGACATTACCATACCACCCACCTAAGCACAAACCTATCAAAATATTAAGAGAGTTACATGTAACTTATCACGGTGAAAACATGCAAATTATGTAGAACAGTTAGGAGGAGGCTGTGGCACGGGCCGAACAGGGTGGTACTCCCGAGGGGAATGTGAATGCTGGTGAAAGGGAGAGCTGGAGCTCCTGTTTCACTAGCTACCTAACCATCCCCCTTTGCTGACCTTTTCACTGTGACAGTAACATGGAGAGTAGACCAGCATACTCTCCCAAACATTTCTTCTAACTATCTTATGCACTACACCACATGCGCTTTACATATCACAAAACTATTCCACTACATTACAGGGGTTGATGCCAGCAAGGGCATGCAGCCAGAAAACTTTGCCCCCGCTACCTATGGCAGACTTTTGGGGGTAGGCGTGACTGGGGTTCTGCCAGCATAGATCATGGGTCTGGGGCGAGATGGGGCTCGAACCTGTGCTAGAGGGTACAGGGCATTGCAGTTCCCAGGCTGCTGATTCCGCCCAATAGAGAGGGGCCCGAACCTGGGAGTAGCGCCCCAGGAAGCTGCCCTATCAGTGGGTGTACAATGGAGGGGCAGTTGCAGTGCCAAGGCACACTTGGAGGGTGTCCCTGCAGCTGTCCTGGCAGGGTGCCCCGAGGCCACTACCACAGTCACTTGTAAGCTGGTGGGCCAGGGGTCCCAGATCCATTGCCTGGATCTGGGACTGTGCAATGGGTGGGGCCTGTGGAATGTTTACCCCCCTTTATCATTACTGACTATGACTAAATATAAGGATAAGCATCAATGCAAGCCTGAGGCCATTAAATCACCCAGGGGGATGAGAGTGGGTCTGTGGAATGTGGGAAGTTTGAGGGAAAGAGTGGGTGAAGTCGATGAAGCATTCAGTACGAGATGGGTGGATGTGGCATGTTTGCAGGAAGTCTGGTACAGGGGTGGATCAGCCAGAAAGACTGTTGAAGAGGATTACTGCTATGTGCTGTTTTGGCAGGGGGGGATTTACGGATATCGGGGAGTGGGTGTGTTGGTTGCAGAGAAATGGGTGGAATATGTTATGAATGTTATGAGAGTAAGCAACAGGATGTTGGTAGTGAAAATATTGTTCGGTGGATTGATGATTGCAGTTATATTGGCATACGCTCCACAGGCAGGGCTGAATGAGGTAGAGAAGGATAGATTTTAGGATGACTTAATACATGTAGTAGGTGGTATGGGGGATGATGAGATAGTGGTTTTGGGAGGGGATTTAAATGGTCATGTGGGTGAAGCAGCTTAAGGTTATGAAGGAGTACATGGGGGATGTGCATATGGTATGAGAAATGCTGAAGGGGAAAGAATACTCAAGTTTGGGGAGGCAATGGACATGATCATGTGGAATGCACATTTTAGAAAAAGAGTGAGTAGGTTGATTACATACGAGTTTGGGGGAAATAGCAGTCAGATAGATTATTTTCTGGTCAGGAGGGTTGATAGGAGGTTAGTGAGGGATGTTAAAGTCATAGGAAGCGAGGAGTGTGTGCAGTAGCACAAACTATTGATTTGTAACATGGTGCTTAAAGAACGAGTGATGAAAAGGAGGACATATGTACCTAGGAGGGAAATATGGAAGCTGGAAAACCAAGCAGTATGGGATGCCTTCTATAATGAGATGAGCAGAGTGGTGGCTGAACAGGGAGCCGTAGACAGAGGCATTAATGAACAGTACTGAGCCCTTAAGAACAACCTCTTAAGAGTTACTGTTGAAATATGCAGTTGGACAAGAGGCCCACCAAGACATAAAGTAACTTGGTGGTGGGATGAGGGTGTAGAAGCTGCAGTTAAGGAGAAAAGAAGGCTTTTCCGGGAATGGAAGAAGGGTGGTAACAGGGAGGAATACTTGGCTGCCAAGCGTAGGACTAGAAGAGAGGTGTACAGGGCGAAGTCTGAGTCACAGAGACTTTTATTGATTACCTAAATCATGGGGAAAGGAAAAATGTGATATTTAGGGTGGCAAATCAGAAGAAGAGGGATAATCGAGATATTGTAGGTGAGCAGTGTGTGAAGAATGATGAAGGAAGGGTAAAGAAGATGCATGGAGGGAGCATTATAGCTGGTTGTTGAATGAGGAGTTTGACTGGGACATGGAAGGCTTGCAGCCAGCAGATCCAGTGTTTGGCCCATGGCCTTTGACACTGCTACTGTGAGTGAGGCAATAGGCAGGATGCAGGTGGGGAAGACAGCAGGTGTGTCTCGGTTGACTGCCGAAATGTTGAAGGCCTCAGGAGATATTGGGGTGAGGTTAGTCACTGACCTGATAAATATGATTATATACGAGTGTGTTGTCGCAGACGACTGGCTGAAGAGTGTAACTGTAAATGCGTACAAAGGGAAGGGTGATGCCCTGGAAAGAGGAAATTATAGAGGTATAAAGCTCTTAGATCAGATAATGAAAGTAATGGAGAGAGTTCTAGAAGGTATGATTTGAGAAAGAGTGAATATTGAAGATATGCATTTTGGGTTTATGCCAGGCAGGGGGACCACTGATGTCACATTCATTGTTTGACAGCTTCAGGGAAAATATATTGGAAAGAAAAGGGAACTGTATTTTGTTTTTGTTGATTTGGAAAAGGCCTTTGACAGAGTCCCCACAGAGGTGGTGAATTGGGCAATAAGAAAGCTTGGGTTGGAAGAGTGGCTGGTTAGGATGGTTATGGCCATGTATGTGGGTGCTTGCACCCAAGTAAGAGTGAATGGAGATTTGAGTGATGAGTTTTCCGTGAACGTTGGTGGGCATCAGAGGTCAGTTTTGAGTCCCTTGTTGTTTATCATGGTATTTGAAGCTCTCTCACGTGACTTCGGAGATGGACTCCCGTGGGAGATGTATGCTGATGATCTGGTGTTGATTGCAGAGAATGAAAGGGAGGTGGAGGAAAGATTTAGAAAGTGGAGAGATGGTATGGGGCACAAGGGCTTAAGGGTAAATGCAGATAAAACAAAAGTGATGATATCTAGGGTTGGTGGCGGCACAGTCAAAGAAGAGGGAGAGTGGTCACGTGCAATTTGTCACAAAGGTGTGGGAAGTAATTCCATCTTGTGCAGTGTTTGTGATAAATGGCTGCACAAGGGATGTAGTGGTATTAGAGGTAGACTGTGAGATAATGCTGATTTTATGTGTGTAGTGTGTCGGGGAGAGCAGGCAGAGATTGTTAGGCATGAAAGGATTGAACTTGCTGGTAAGTCTCTTGAGTGTGTGGAAGAGTTTTGTTATTTGGGAGACATGTTATGTGCTGGAGGTGGGGCTGGAGCTAGCTTGGTTGCTAGGGTGAGAAGTGGTTGGAAGAAGTTCAGGGAGCTGTTGCCTCTCCTGACATTGAGAGAACTCTCCCTATGTGCTAAGGGGTCTTTGTATGCAGCAACTATTAGGAGTGTGATGATGTATGGCAGTGAGACCTGGGCAGTAAAAGAAGAGGATATTCACAGGCTCAAACGTGCAGAAATGACAATGATTAGGTGTATGTGCAGTGTGTCCCCGCATGCAAGGCCTGGGGGGGGCTGGGTTTATGATTGAAGAGTTGCGTGGTAGGATGGGACTGGAGTGTATTCGTGTATTGATAAGGAGAGGTAGACTGAGATGGTTTGGGCATGTGAAGAGGATAAGGGATGATAATTGGGTGAAGAAGGTGAGAAGTGTTAATACTGGGGGAGGGGTTGTGAGGGGCAGATCGAGAAAGACATGGGATGAGGTCATTAAGTGTGACCTCAGGGTTAAGGGACTGAAAAGGGAAGCTGCCATAGACTGAGCAGCATGGAGAAGCGCCATTAGGTGACCAAGGCCGACGCATGCAATCATGTTGGAGCCTTCAAAAACGAACGAACCAGTCCTCACGCTCAGCAATATGGTACACAGCTGCTACTGAATACCGACCACTCCAGTTGCATCGAACAATTCCATCTCATGTTCGTAGCCACTTTCACTGCCTCACGCTTGGTTTCAAGTATGCCTGTTCCTGCCTGACAATGAAGAGGAGTGCCAGCACTGCAAGAAAGTCACTCACCTGCCATTACTACACTACCTTCTTGAATGTTCTGTGACTAACACCCTCAGAGGGAGTTGCCCTCCGACGCCCATGGCCTCTGAGCCCGAGGCATTAACCTCAGCTGCCCGGATAGTGGCACACACCTCTATTGCCTTACTGATCACAACTGCCACTGTCTTCCCACTATTGAGATAACTTTGAAGACTCAAGCAACATGAATAAAAATATTCACCTGTATCACTAGTTCAAAACAAATTAAACACTTTACAGAATACTGTATATGCATGTATGTGTATGTATAAAAACATATGAATACATACACCAATGCAAACATATGTATGCATGTATATATGCAACTTAAAGACAACTCATTCATTTGAGACCCACTGCTGGGCTGCTAACCGCAAGAGCCCACGTCAATAATCATGCTGGCAATATTTAACAACAACTTCACACTGCTTCCCTCAAATGCTTCAGGACATCCAAGTAAAACACTTTATTGGTTGTCTGATCACATGGAACAAACCCATGATAAACAACATCCTTCCAAATAAAAAAAATTGGATTAACATCACCTTCGCATTTAATTGACTCTGGCATGCTTTTCTGGTCGCGGTGACGATGTTTCAACCCAATGTGACAACTGCCATTTTGTTTCAACATCATAGCAGCACACCCACATTTCATCATTTGTTATGACATTTTCCAGACTGTTTTCATCAGCATTCAATCAATTAAACAGCTCCTTACTGACTGTGACGCAGTTTTTCTTCTCCTCATCTTTTTTTTTTTTTTTTTTTATGCAAGGAAGAAGGAACCAAAGGCCATGGGCCTGCATACTGTTCCTTCCAAGAAAAAGCAAAAACAATACAAAAGAGAGGTAAATTCAAGATCCGTTCAATTCGAGATGCCTGGACACACTCCGTTTGAAAGACTGGAGATCATAGGAAGTAGGAAATA
>JAGKTI010004403.1:38448-50824 GCA_018397915.1 Birgus latro
AGAATTCGAGTTGGAGAGTTGGGAACATTTAGCACGGATGAAATTGTTTTTAGCAGAGCGAAGAACAGACTTAGCATGATTCCGGGCAGAAGTATATAAAAGGTGTGGTTCAGGGGTGGGTTGGCTCCGGTACCTCTTAAAGGCCCTCTCCTTGTTGCGGACAGCATTAGAACAAGCGTGATTAAACCAAGGCTTTCTTGCATTAGTCAGAGGATATGAGAAAGGAATGTATGCTTCCATGCCCGAGAGAAGTGCTTTCATGTCGCCCCTGGAACTCTACTCCCTTTCGGCTACATGGTGATGTCCCTCGTGACGTGTCGCTGCCCCCCAGGCTACGTCAGGCTGCGTCCTCCCGTCACGGCGTTACCCAGAGCTCTGAGTAGCTCTAAGTCTCGACTGAGCTCCCTCACCTATCCTGGCCTCAAGGGTTGCCGATGTTCACCAGCAGGTCACATGGTTGCGAGGTGGGTAATGGCCTCACCCACTCATCCACCGCCCTCATCCACACGTCACCCGCGTGTCATCCACCGTAGAGGCCCGAGCAAAACGCCGCGTCAACATGTGTTCCCACGGCCGCAAACGCAAAATCAGCACCATCTGCACAAACATCTAACCAATTAACACCACCACTCCTCTGACTCTCTCTCTCTCCTGCTTTCAGCTTACTTTACTTTATCTCTCAACCTTCCTTCCTTACTCCACCTCCCTATACCTATTGTCCGCAACTATACGTTGAGCTGACTTTAAATTCCTTACTCTCTTCTGTCCGTGTTTCACCCTAAACTCACATCCAACAGGTGTACTCGTCTCCACACCTGTTACAGCCGTGTGTCTGCTTACATCTGCCTGAGGGGAGGCTTGTCGGCTTCCTGACAATAGGATTGCTAGAGGCAGACCATAAAAGACCTGGGACGAGGTCACGGAATATGACCTCAGCGATAAAGGACTGAAGAGGAAGTTGCCAGAGATCGAGCAGCATGGAAAGCCACCATTAGGTGTCTAAGGACAATGCATACAAGCATGTTGGAGTCTTTATAAATGACCCAAAACAAAATAAAGGCACTATATGTCAGTGATTGAATGATAGTGAATAAATGTACGGCCTACTTCAGTAACCACTCTTTTAATAATTCTACTTTTTTACTTTCCAATTCCTGTTTCTGGATCCTATTTACTCTACTTATTAATGGGAAATAATAATGATGTGAAAAACTTACTCTGAATGGAAGCTGGTTAAGCATATGGACATAAGCTTGGTACTGCGAGATTTTGTATTCCTCCTCCTCTTTGGCTTTGGTACATCATCAAGCCTGAATTCTTCTGTAGACCTTCTGGGGTGAGGAAGAGGGGTGATGGTGCCCTCTCCAAACACACTGTCTTCTGAACTAAACATCTCTGATCCAGATGGTGTACTTGATTTCTTTAACTGCTTAACAGATGGCTTCTGTTGCCTTCTTTTTAAACTTTTTTGTGTATCTGTAACATCTGTTTGTTCGTCTTCACATCTTGTACTCTTCACAGTATCTTCAACTGTGGAGGTGCTGTAGCTGCTTTTGCTCTTCAATTTTGACAAACTTGTGCGTGGGAGAGGGATGCAATTACTGATGTCCTTCTGGTCTCTTATTGCCTTGCGCTGAGTTCTGCTGTCAACCACCTGGAGCTCTGTATAGGCCCCAACATACCGTTTATCTTCCCTTTTGGGTGTGATGGGTACAACTAATTCCTGTGATGGTTCCAAGGAATCTACACTAAGCAGCTTATGTCGCCGAGCCTGAGAGCATGTCATTTCAGGTGATTCTGGCATACAAGGAAGTGAATTTCTCATGGAGTGTCTTCTTGTTTTCCTCCTGTTTGCTGCATTTCCTTTGATTACTCTCTGACTGTTCGCTAGTTCGCTACTACCACTAATATACCTATTCAGAGGAGGGACATCTATATCAGATAATGATAAATTTGTTTCATTTTGAGTACTAACAGAATTTTCTCTCTGGGATTGCATATCAGATGGTTGTTTGAGAATTTTACCCATTTCAACATGAGCTTTTTTCCGCATACAAATAGAACTACTGGTACCGCTCAAATCACAGTTTTCCATCAATCTTTCCACTTCACTCTTTTTACACTTTTGCCCTTTTTTCCTACAGCTCTCATTTAACTGATTACTAGTACCTGAATCAGACACTCTTACACCATCTTCTTTGCACACAGGATCCTTTAACTCATCTGATATCCTTTTCTCTGGGTCTTTTCTTTTATCATCATCATCACTGTCACTATTCTCATGCTCAACAGAATCATGCCTCTTGTTTTCTCCCACTCTATCATTTCTACTAGTGCCTGGCTTGGATGAGATGGTGTCCAGTCGTACAGGAAGGTCAAAACTATCAATGGTGAATCTTGAGTCAGTGTCTGAAATTATCCTCAAACTGGCCATCACTTCATTGTTCTCCAAGCTCTGGTCTGAGGCACAATGTTTCTCATTCCTTAAATTACACACACTTTCAGTAATCTGGCATTCCATGTTCTCAATCCCACCACTAACCATCTCTAACCGATTTAGCTCTGCATTACTGGAAGATAAAGTCTCCCGTAAACTAGAGAGTGGATTTTTTCTTCCTGCTGAAATCACTCTGCAATTTCTTGGCTCACTTTCAGCTTTAGGTGAAAAAAATCTGGAATAAAAAAAAAGGGAACATATAATTACTTTGCCATATATGATATCTAACAGTCTTAGTAATACAGTATATATAAGTACAGTAAGGTCCCGGGTTATGTCAGAGTTCCGTTCCTGAGACATGACGTAAGCCGATTTTGAACGTAACTCGAGTTTTATACATTACGTCGTATGATTATAATTACCGCAATGCATCTTACAGATTTTTCAACCATACATTGCATACTATACATGTAATAATCTTATAACAGGTATGTATAAGAAATTCTATCTATCCATCTATTGCCAGATGCCTCAATCCCGCAAGGGGTGGCCACAAACAAATCGCCTCCATGCCACCCTGTCCCCTGCCATTTCACTACCACGCTCCCAACTCACACACCCCTCTCTCATATACCTCTCCACTCCATCCCTCCATCTCATCCTCAGCCTCCCCCTCCCTCTCGCCCCTTCCACCTAACTCACATACACTCTCCTCGTCAGTCTCTCACTCTCCATCCTCTCCACATGCCCAAACCACCTCAACGTGTTTCTCCTAACGCTTCCCATCATGTCCTCAACAACACCACAATGCTCCTTCACTTCCTCATTTGTTAGTCTGTCTTTCCATGTGACTCCACACGCTCCTCTCAAATAACTCATTTCCACTGCTCTCACTCTTGACTTCTGTCCTTCCAACAGGGTCCAAGCTTCACTTCCATATGTCAGAGTTGGTATCACAATACTGTCATGTAACAACTTTTTCACTTCCATGCTCACCTCCCTGTTTCTTATCACTGCTTTCAACGAACCAGCAACCTTCCTTCCCTGCTGCACCCTTTCGAGCACTTCACCCTCCAGACTTCCATCCTTACTCATCACACTGCCCAAGTACTTAAATTCACTCACATTCTCCATATCCTTCCCATCCAATCTCACTGTACATTCACTGGCTTCACTTCTCTCGAAGACCATCACTTTACTCTTCCCTACATTCACCTTTAGATTCCGTTTCTTACACACTCTCCCAAACTCATCTACCAAACCTTGCAGCTCCCCTTCGTCTTTGCTCAACAACACAGTATCATCTGCAAACAACAGTACAGGGAGTTTCCAAACACTGCCCTCTCTCACTAGGGCCACTCCAACATCCACTGCCCAACCTTGTATCTCTTTTATAACCCCATCCATGTACAGATTGAACAACCATGGAGACATGACACATCCTTGTTTCAATCCAACCTTCAAATGGAAAGATTCAATCAGTTTGCCATCCACACGCACTGCCGTAAAATATGAAATACCAACATCATTACCAGCACGTATGTTTTCTTTATTTTCTTATATTTTAAAATTTCCTCTCGCGAACCGACTGTCGTAACCTCGAACTGACCTAAGTCGATACCGACGTAACCCGGGACCTTACTGTATTGAGGATTTTTCTAATACAGTATAATTATAGTGAATTTTTCTAATACAGTATATACAGTATAATTATAGAGGATTTATTCAGTCTTTTGCTGCTTTGTTATAACAAACAATTTACTGTATTTCTATCTTTCTGTATAATTTTTTGGCCCAATGATTGACAATCACACCTTCTACTCAATCCCTGCGGTCCAGGCAGCCACACAACTCATGATACACAAGATGGGATCTGGACTGTCAATCCTTTCTCATCAAGTTTATACTTACTTAAATCTCCACTTCATGCAATAAATGGGGAAATATAGTTGAGACTGTAATTCTGTATTCCAGAGGTTCTTAACCCCTGGGTCACAACCCAAAATTGGATGGGTAAGTCATCGAAATGGGTCACCATAGGTCTGTATCATCATCACAGTCAATCATCATCATCATCATCTCTAATCATCATCATCATCAATCATCATCACCATCAATCATTATCATTGTTGCAATACATTATACATTAGTAATGCAAATTTGTCTTACAGAGCTTAAAACAGGGAATGAGAAGGAAATATAGTATGGTAAAAAATAACTATCAACAGGCAAACAAAATTTTACACAGAAGTGAATGATGTATTTGGCAAAACTTGCTGATATTTTTCCTGAAATTAAAGGCCTGAACACTTCAAACCCAAGTTGTGGATAACTACCATGAGTGTGAAATGTGCTTACAAACTTAGTAACCAGCCACATCATCATCAATCTCAGGCAGGGAAGAGTCAACCATATATAGGTACACAGAGTCAAAGTCCAAGCTGAAACTCTCACATTGTTACAGCAACTATGAATCATAGGGGAAAAAAAATATATGCAAAAATACTTGTGCAAAACTTTCCACAAGAACCATTATCCTTAGGCTACTGTGTCTAAAATAATCCAAAAATCTTCCAAAGTCCCCTTTAGGGCCATCCTGAAAAATCTTCCTCCACAACATTTCATTCAATTTTAATGCATTTCATTCAGTTTGTCACTGTAGTGCTGTATACAGTAAAACTCCTCCAATCCTGCCACCAATAATCTCAAAATCTCAATAACCCCAATCTGTCAAGGCAAAATTTTTTGGATTTTTCTGGGCTTAATCTAAGGACTTATCTGGCTGGCACTTGGATGTACACTCAAGCTCGTAAATTTGCGACCACGTACCCTAGCTGTCTGCGTTAACTGTGCTGGTAACACTGTGTGGGGGAGGGGCCAGAGTACGTAGAACATATCCTCCGTCCCATCATAATCCGTATCTGGTTTGGTTTAGTTTCTTAAGATTCATCTGCAATAATGTATGCTATCGACATAGGGTTACTGATCCTAGATATTACATATCACCTTTCTCAGTTGAAGGGAACTGAGGCATGCGCATTATTAGTAGTAGTGTCGAGCTTTTAATACTAAGGATTGTATGGAGCTGTAATTGGTTCGGTTACCGATACAGGTGTCGCTCATTCATCCATCAACACTGGTAAATACAAATATAAAATCGGTATACTATATGTCACTTTATTAGTGAATGGCTACTGTGAGCAGCATTCAGCTCAATATTGTAAAATACAAACACGTAATACTAATATCCACGCTTCTTCACCCCAAGGGAGGTAGAAATCACACACACACACACACACACACACACACACACATCTTAGGCTCTAGGAAAAAAGGGACCGAATCCTCGCTGAACTACAGCGCGAGGCAATAATTTTGCAGGCTGAAACTTTAAGCAATTTTTGTGCCACATACAGATGTTTTACTGATATCTGTAATGTGTCAGTAATGTGTCCATCCACCATCGTTGTTAATAACTTCCTGCAATCTAGATGGGATGGATGCAACAATGTTGTAGATATCGCCCTGTCATCTCCGGAGTTGTTCCCACTCATGCATACAGTGCTGCACAAGTGAGTCAGGTGTCCTCTCCTGTCTCTGTGGCCAGCTACTGACCATCATCGCCCAACAGTTCTCTATTGGGTTTAAATCTGCAGCCTTAGCTGGCCACGGCAGCAGATCTATGTCCGGCTGGTCCCTAAACCATCGGCTTACGATTCGTGCAGTATAGACAGGGCAATTGTCCTAAGAATGACATAAATACACATGGATAATGATGGCCCATTATAGAAAATGTTGTATTATCATAGGTAAGGCTCAGTTGGTAATTTATAGATGTGCTGAATATGCGATAGGTTCAAGTAACAGGTGATTATATGCCATGAATATGGAAATGGAGCTGATAGTATATAATATAGCAACCTGCATGAAAATTATCTGTTCAGGAAAAACTGTAGCCATAGCACGAACTGTAGGGACCATTACTTCCTCTAATATTTCAATATATTTCTCAGCAGTCAATCGGCCGTCGATAGCAACCAATTCACCCTCACCGTATAGATGGACCCAGCCCCACACATTGCACGTCACATGGCCACTATGTGCTACTTCATAAATGTTTTCACGGTTGTATCCTGTTCCGCTGCGTCGCCAACAGTGAGGCCGTCCATGTGTGGTAGAAGAAAATTATTTTTCGTCGGAGAATATCACTCGCCCCAAGTAATCAAGGTCCATGTTCACATGCTGTTGTGCAAACACATGCCAGCAGTTCCGATGCCTCTCAGTCAACATTTCCTTCTCAGCAGGGATCATATGATGCACACCGTCTTCATGAAGTCATTTGCATACCGTCTGCCTGGACACTCGTAACTGAAGTTGCTCCCTGATTTGCACGGCACTGACGATGGGTGTTCGTGTTGCCTGGTCAATGATGCTCCGGTCATCATCAGGTGTTGTTTTCCTCGGTCTCCCGCTCCTCAGATGGTCGCATACATCGCCCTCTGCTTGCCACTTCCTCCACCATTTTTTGACTGTTGTTTGGGACACTCCTTCATCCTCTGCTATGGCAGCAACAGACATTCCAGCTTGTCTCTTGGCAACTAGTCTAGAACGAAGGCTTAATTTTTGAGGGTCTTGAGCCATGTTTGCTGGTAGCCAGAACTGTAGCGTCTGATCCCTGGTCTTAGGTGCCATTACGACGATTTCTCGGATAAATCAGAGACAACTGTATCGGTAACCGAACCAATTACAGCTCCATACAATCTTTAGTATTAAAAGCTCGACGCTACTACTAATAATGTGCATGCCTCAATTCCCTTCCACTGATAAGGGTGATACGTAATATCTAGGATCAGTAACCCTATGTCGATAGCGTCCATTATTGCAGACGAATCTTAAGAAACCAAACCAAACCAGATACGGATTATGATGGGACGGAGGATATATTCCACGTACTCTTGCCCCTCTCCCACACAGTGTCAGCAGCACAGTTAACGCAGACAGCTAGGGTATGTGGTCGCGAATTTACGAGCTCGGATGTACCTGCCTGTAACTATTCATCTACACTTCAATGCATTTCCAGTGAGTAAAACAATAACCCAGATAATTTTAAGTGTTTATTTAATGATTATGTACACTTAAAATCACTAATTTCTGCTCAGGGGTGCCCCCCTCGTACCCCTATGTACCCAGGGAAGACAGGAGAGGGGGACGAAATGAGCTCCATTCGCCTCTACTCCAGCTCCCAACCCTCCAGCGTACCCCAATCCCACCCAATCCCCCACTCGTCATTCTTAACTGGTAGTTATATCTCAAGCTAACCTCATACTTTACACTCATGGTCATATTACTAATACATAAACAAAACAAAAGGAGGAAAAGATGAAGTGGCTAGCGGTTACAGGACAGGGGTTCAATTGAAATAAGAACTGAAAATACTGAGAGCAAGAAGCATGTACAGACTGGTGAAGAGTTAAAAAGGAGGAGGTAAATGATGATCTACGAAGAAAAATGAATGCAAATTACAGTACTCTGAAAACAAGATATTACTCTGGAAAGAGGTGTGGAAAGATAGAAGTGAAAACGGAAAGAAATGTGAAGGTGTGTAGGATGTAGGTGGTAGATTATTAACCCATGGGGATGAAGTAAGGACCAGATGGAGAGAATATTTTGAAAGCCTGATAAATGGGAATAGAGAGAGCAGAACCACTGTAAACATGATTGGTTTTTGGGGGTGTGCAGAGAAGGAATGCAGTGCCAAGAAACATGACCCTCACACAGGTGAAGAAAGCTGTGAAGCGGCTGAAAAATGGGAAAGCAGCTGGAGTTGATGAGGTGTATGCAGAGATGATTAAGTGTAGTGGATAGAGCGGAATGAAGTGCTTGTTGGAGATACTTAAGAAGGCATGGATGAGTGAAACTGTGCCAGCAGAGTGGAAAAGGGCTGTGATTGTACCCCTGTGCATGGCTATTGAAAATCGTGCCTCGGAGTTCCCGGGGGGGGGACCATAAATGCCCCCACCATCCGCCCCTCTCCCGGTGACGACTCTCGGAGCTGCCTGGAACCACTGTCTGACTCACTCCTTCTTCATTTCTGTAACATTCGCGGCCTTTCCTCTAAATTTCGCTCTGTTGAGCACCACCTCTTCTCCTCTAAACCTCACCTTCTCTTTCTTTCTGAGACTCAGCTGTCTGAGACAACTGACAGCAAACCCTTTTCTGTATCCTCCTACTTTCTCTATTCTCATTTCAAAGCCAAAGGTGGCTGTTGTGTATATGTAAACAATGATCTATCTTGCTCTCGTGTTCCTGAACTTGATTCTTCTGAATTCTCTACTCTCTGGCTTCGGCTCTCCTGTCATTCTCTGACTAAATATATCTGTGCTGTTTACTTATCTCCTAATTCTACCGACTATCAAAAATTCTTTGACTATCTTACTTCCACGATGGAACACATTCTATCCATTTCATTGAAATCTCCATTCAAGGAGATTTCAATGTTCACCACCACCTTTGACTCTCCTCTCCTTTCACTGATCCACCTGGTGAACAAGCCTACATCTTTTCTATCCTTAATGACCTAGAGCAGCTTGTACAGCACCCCACCCGTATCCCTGACCGCCTTGGAGAGAGTTCCAACATACTTGACCTTTTCCTAACAACTAATCCTTCTGCTTACACTGTTAATCTTTTCTCTCCGTTGGGCTCCTCCGATCATAACCTTATTACCTTAACCTGTCCTATTGCTCCAGTACAGCCTGTGGACCCTCCAAAGAAATGCCGCCTGTGGCACTTTGGAGCTGCAGATTGGGAGGCCCTCAGGCAGTACTTCTTTGATTTTCCTTGGAATGATTATTGCTTCCATGGCCGGGAGCCGTTTGAGTGTGCCCTGCGCATTACGGAGGTTATTCTCTCGGGCATGGAAGCATACATTCCTTTTTCATATCCTCTGACTAATGCAAGAAAGCCTTGGTTTCATCACGCTTGTTCTAATGCTGTCTGCAACAAAGAAAAGGGCCTTTAAAAGGTACCGGAGCCAACCCACCCCTGAATCACGTCTTTTTTATATTTCTGCCCGGAATCGTGCTAAGTCTGTTCTTCGCTCTGCTAAAAATAATTTCATCCATGCTAAATGTTCCCAACTCTCCAACTTGAATTCTTCTCACTCCTTTTGGCACCTTGCCAAAAACCTTTCTAACAACTTTACATCATCATCCTTCCCTCCTCTTTTCTACTCTGATGGCTCTGTAGCTATTTCATCTACTGATAAAGCAGATCTCTTTCCTCAGACTTTCTCCTCCAATTCTACCTTAGACGATTCCGGTGCTGTTCCTCCATCACTTCCCCCCTCAGACTTCCTCATGACTGGCATTAAAATTTCTTCAGCTGATGTATTTTCTGCCATCGCTGGCCTCAATATTAACAAGGCATATGGGCCTGATGGAGTCACTCTTGTTGTCCTCAAAAACTGTGCTTCTGTGCTTACACCCTGCCTAAGTAAACTCTTTCGCCTTTGTCTCTCAACTTGTACCTTTCCTTCTTGCTGGAAGTTTGCTCTCATTTAGCCAGTCCCAAAGAAGGGTGACCATTCCCAACCCTCTAACTATCATCCAATTGCTTTAACATCCTGTGTATCAAAAGTTTTCGAATCAGTTCTTAACAGAAAAATTTTAAAGCATCTTTCCTGTCACAACCTTCTTTCTGATCGTCAGTATGGGTTCTGTCAGGGACGCTCCACTGGCGATCTTCTCACCTACCTTTCAGACTCCTGGTCATCCTCCTTTCGGGACTTTGGCGAAAGCTTTGCCATTGCACTTGATATCTCAAAGGCTTTCGATCGAGTCTGGCATAAATCTTTGATTTCCAAACTGCCCTCCTATCTGTGCCTTCATCTCTAGCTTCCTTTCTGGTCATTCTATAGCCGCTGTTGTAGACGGCCATCGTTCTTCTCCTAGACCTATCAACAGTGGTGTTCCTCGGGGCTCTGTCCTATCACCAACTCTCTTTCTTTTATTCATCAATGACCTTCTAAGCTGTACATCTAACCCTATCCACTCAATGCTGATGATTCCACCCTTCACCTTTCCATTCGATTTCCGCAACGTCCATCTCAGCAGTTACTTAAGCAAACAAGGGATGAGGCTATGGCACACCTAATGTCTGACTTGGCTCATATCTCTGATTGGGGTAAAAATAATCTTGTTATTTTTAATGCATCAAAAACTCAGTTCTTACACTTATCAACCCGACAAAATCTTCCTCAGGATTACCCACTAATGTTAATAATGTCCAGCTCAGTCCTGCATCATCCTTGAACATGCTAGGGGTTTCATTCTCTCAGGATTTGTCTTGGAAAGAACATATTAAATCTCTTGTGAAATCTGCTTCCAAGAGATTAGGTGTGCTGGGCCGACTCCGAGCTTTCTTTACCCCTGCACAGATGTTGACCTTGTACACGGGTTTTATTCGCCCGTGTATGGAGTACAACTCTCATGTGTGGGGAGGCTCCCCACATGCGGTTCTTCTCAATAGGGTGGAGTCAAAGGCTTTTCGTCTCATTAACTCTCCTCCTCTTACTGATTCCCTTCAACCTTTGTCTCTTCGCCGCACTGTTGCTTCTTTATCTCTCTTCTATCGCTACTTCAATGGTCACTGTTCCTCTGAACTGTCTGCTTGCATCCCTCCACCTCTACGACGGGCACGTAGTACCCGTCTAGCAACAAACTCTCATCCCTTTTCTGTCCAACTCTCTAATGCAAGAGTTGACCGTTACTCCCAGTCTCTCTCTCTCTCTCTCTCTCTCTCTCTCTCTCCATGTAAACCAACTGACATCAGAAACAGCCTCCACACCCTCCTTTTTCCCACAACTTCTTTCCTTCCTTCCCCTTCGTTGTCATGACCTTCTCCCCCTCTTTAACCCTTTCACTCCACTACCTTCCCCCCCTTCTCTCACATCCTTTTCCGCCTCTCTCCCTTTTCTTTTCTCCTCTCACTCCAAGAGAGAGAGAGAGAGAGAGAGAGAGAGAGAGAGAGAGAATCAGAAGTCCTAGTGAGTGATGAATAGGGTGGCTTTAGGAGTGGCAGAGAATGTGTGGATCAAATATTTTCAGTGAGACAGATAGTGGAGAAAGCTTGTGACAAGAACTATATGGTGTTTGCGACATTCATGGATCTGGAAAAACCATAGGACAAAGTAGACAGAGCAGGACCGTGGAAGGCTTTGTGCATGTACGGTGTAGATGGTAAGCTGCTAGGTGCCATAAAGACATTTTATGATGGTAGTGAAGCATGACAGAAGTAAAAACATGAGTAATGGAGAGGGGGATGGCACTGGTAATAAATGGTGATAGACTGAATATCTCAAATTTGTTGTATGCTGATGATGCAGTACTACATCCAAATAACCCACAAGAACTTGGCAGACTAGTGCAGAGTTTTGCTGATGTCTGTGAATGTCGTGCCTTGAGAGTAAATGTAGAAAAGAGTAAAGTGATGGTTATTGACAGAGAATGACTCCCACTGTGATGTTACAGTGAAAGGAGAGAGACTGGAACTGATGAGAGACTTCAAATCACTGGGTACAGTGATAGAAAAGAGAGGAAAATGTACAAAACAAGTGGAAAGTAGAGTAACACAAGGAAGGAAAGTAGCTGGTGCAATAAACGCCGTGATAAGAAACAGAGTCTTGAGTGTTGCATCTGCTTGAAGCTGTACGAGGCTTACATGAAGTAGTGTTAGTTCCAACTTTAACATATGGATGTGAGACTATGGTGTGGCATGAAAATGAAAAGTTAAGAGTGACAGCAGTGGCGATGGGACTGCTGAGGAATGTATGTGGAGTACAGAGAGTGGATAGAATACGAAATACAGTAATGTGATTTGTGAAAGGTGTGGAGTGTGGAAGTCTGTGGACACCAGAATCAAAGAGAGTGTACTGAGATG
>JAGKTI010004404.1:0-33694 GCA_018397915.1 Birgus latro
ATAAATGACTATGGAGTATTACAGTTATACATATGTTTAATATTATATTTTAGACTGGTGTATAAGCCACTGTGTTTCTGCATCTGGATATACTGGTGTGTAGGTGATGATGTACAGGGTATCACTATTAAACTGAATAACATGCCATTATACAAACAGTTGCTGAATGACTGTAGAGTACTGTATTAGAGTTGTATATATGTTTAATAACATAATTTAGATGTGCATGAACCATTTTGAGAACAATATTTCTGCACATGGATATACCTGTACTGGTAACATAAATGATAATGTACTTTATTAATCTAAACAGCGTATTATATATTCTTTTAGGTTGGTGATAGAAATGAATTTCGTCGAGCCTTTGCTGGAGCCACTGTCCATGATATGTTCAACTGGCTGTCTGTAATTACACTGCTCACCATTGAATTAGCTACTCGTAAGTGATTATTAACCCCAGAAAATCAAGGTGTGTGATGCTAATACTAATCAATTGTCTGGGTTACATGGCCATACCATCTCAGTCTTGCCTCTCTTATTTTCTCTTTTAACCATCCCATTCCCACACTTCTTGCCTCATTAATTCCTTAGCTTTTCCTTCAGCAAAATACTCATAATCCACCTCAGCATCCTCATTTCTTTCCTTTCTAGCAGCCTACCCTCCTCACTCCCCAAGGCCGCAGTTCAGCTTCAAACATCATAAGTGGCCTTATGAATGCATATACTTTGAGTCTTAATTTTCTTTTTACTTTTATGTCATATACTGTACCACTCCACTGATTTCTCTCCATTTTACCTAGGCAGTTTTTATGCAGTAGCACATCTGCCTCTGTCTTACCTCTCAGTTAGGGCCTACACGGATTTGTCATACATGGTATATTAATTGTTGAATCTGTGCATCTGTCTAACACAATTTTCCCTAAAATCTCATTGATTTCTTGCAGTACATATTTATTTTTAATTCAGTTAACTGCAATAGCTCCATCATATGTAATTTCATCTACTTCCAGATCTGTTGGAGATTGTATCAGGGGCCCTGGTAAGTGATCTGAGTTGGGTTGGTGAAGGTGCTGATGTCAAACTCCTTAAAGTCATCACAGAGCCATTCACCAAGACTATAATTCAGGTATTTATTTATTTATTTTTTTTAAGAAACTTGCTTTGTTTCCTTTGCTGTGGCACTGCTTTAGTGATTTCTTATGAGTTCTTGAAGAAGAACATATAATAATTTCATAATGGAACCAACACTTATAAGATTAAAAGATTACCTCACCTCACAGTGCACTGATTGTAGAACTGTTACCTCATCATCTTTAGTCACACTTATGAAATAGGAGTAATAATTTGCTAGCTATAAAGCTTTTCTAGTTGCTTAACGAAGTGAGCCATGAATTATAGCTATGTTGTGCTGGTACCTAAGTATAGTGAACTACAGTAATGCAATTGTTGCACAGGACCATTTAAGAGCTGCACTGGATACAGTTGTTTGTAAAGTGACTTAATGTAGTTATCTTGTCATCTTACATAAAATTTACTGTCTTACTTCTTTGTGAATGCAGCATTACCTTTCTTAATGAATTTTGCTGATTTCATGACTTGTGCATGTACAATATGCTTTTATTGTACTGTTAATACAATACTGAAGAGGCTTTTCCCCTTGCAGCTGGACAAAACTGTTTATCATGATTGGAGTTCAGGGGGCTGTTTGGAGAATGCAACTTCACTTATCAAGAAATACTGCAAGTATAATGAAACCCTTTCCCCCACTGAGTTTCCTTCAACCACTGAATCAGGATCAACCACTGAATCAGGATCAACCACACCGGCTCCATGTCTTGATAATGGAATCCCACATTCTTGCCATTTCCTTTTCTATGAGACAAGTCTAACAGATTCCCAGGTTGGCATCATCCTCCTGATTGGCTCACTCTTTATCCTCTGCTCAGCCCTTATCATCATAGTCAAGACCTTAAACTCCATGATGAAAGGTAAGTAAATCTGTGCAATAATTGTTTTGATAACATTAACTACTCAACACTGAGTGACAAGCCAAATTGTTTCCTGTACACCAGGAAACCATTTACTATGCTGGGTGGTAACCATATAACCAAATTATGGCGCCTGGTGGTTTAGTGGGTAATTACAGCACTTCAATTGGATTGAGCCGGTGAAGGTTTATATCCAAGAGGTGGTTGAGGTGTATTGCTCACGTAATGCCACTCAGGAATGAGTGAGGCTGGTCACTCTCATTTTAAATGTCAGGACCAACTTGCCTAGCCCAGAGCTTCTACGCTCCTCATGGGGCAACGTAGGATTGGATGATGGATGAACTCTTGTTCCTCATGGTTAACAGGTTTCAGGTACTTGATGCAGATATTGACTGTAAGTATAGAATAGATAAACCTGTGTATGTAGTTCACTTGATTGTTGTCCTTTTTAAACTGACCCCCCTTTTCTTCCACATATGACCAATACCCATCACAGTATGCATCAGTATGAATGCTAAGGTAGTTTGAAGCTGTAAAAGAAGTATTTAACAATTCAGATGTGAGCAAACATGACAAATTCCAGAGCATTTATTGGGAAATGTGATCATACTTCTTAGCACTTCAGTCATGTTTATATTGCATAAATAAATCAGCCATGAAAACTTAATTGCAGTATCATGCAACTGGGCACTGTTCTTTGAATGATATAATATATTGCATTTAATTTTTACTGTTCATATAAAAACTCCCTCTCTTCATTACACACTGGTGCTATTACATGCAGTACTGTACTATTATATTAAACTTCTTGTTAATATAACCATCAATCCATCTATCCATCATCCAATCCTATGTCGCCCCATGAGGAGCATAGGAGCCTGGGGCTAGGTAAGTTGGTCCTAGCATTTAAGATGAGAGTGACCAGTCTCACTCATCCCTGAATGGCATTACGTGAGCAATAAACCCCAACGATCCCTTGGATTTAAACCTGTGCCAGCTCATTATGATTGGAGCACCTTAACTACCCACTAAACCACCAGGTATCATAGTAATTGGTTTCCTGGTGTACAGGAAACCATTAGACTTGTCACTCGGTGTAGAGTCACCCATAGGCAGATGGAAGAGGAAAGAATGAAGGAAAGAAAGACAGAAGAGGGAATATAAAGTCACCCATAGGCAGAAGGAAGAGGAAGGAATGAAGGAAAGAAAGACAGAAGAGGAAGGAAGGAAGAGAGGAAAGGGCAGACATCCAAAGCAGCACTACATAGAGTGAGTGGATCGTGGGCACCCCCACTTACCACAAATTACTGTCTGTCTATCTCTATCTATTGCCAGATGCCATAACCCCATAAGGGGTGGCCATTTGACTTTAAGTTATTTGTTTTACAGGGAGGGGCACTAACCCTCCACCAACCCACTTGTTGACACGTAGGGAGGACGTGTAGTTTGGTTATATGGTTACCACCCAGCATTGTAAATGGTTTCTTGGCTTACAGGAAACCATTTGGCTTGTCACTCAATGTAAAGCCACTTGTAAAGGAAAGAAAAGTAATAAGAAGTGACAGGAAAGATGGGAGAAATGGGAAGAGAGGAGGGCTATAACCATTATATAAAATCCATCTCTTTTATCTCCACAGGGAAAATGGCCATGATCATCAAGAAGACAATCAACGCTAATATACCATATCTGCCCTGGCTCACTGGTTACGTCGCCCTTCTTGTAGGAGCATTTATGACATTCCTTGTTCAGTCGTCTTCTATCTTCACCTCCACCCTTACACCACTCATTGGTCAGTATAAAATATGAGAAATTGTATGTTGTACTTACAGTACTAATATACTGTATGCATATACAGCTGTATAATAAAGATACAATATTTTTTATCATCATCAGGCTAATAGCAATCCCCAGAAACAGTGAAGGAGAAAACTGAAAAATAAGAGGACTGTCAAACAGCATGCCCAGTGAAACAGACCATAAAATCATTCACACGTCATGCAACCTTAAAAAGTCTCAGCTCTGCTTCATCAACTCCTGGCTCCAGCTTACAAGCATTACTATTTGCACAGGTATTGGTGTGATCACCATTGAGCGATCGTATCCTCTCACTCTGGGAAGCAACATTGGCACGACAACTACTGCTCTTCTCGCTTCCATGGCAGGCGAGGGACCTGGTTTGCAAGATGCCCTGCAGGTTAGCACACACATGGAGATGCCTTTCTTTGCTTTGTTTTACAGATAGGGATGCTCACCATTCATTTTCTTGATGCAGTGACAAACCAGATGGTTTCCCATGGTTAAACTCATACACACACACATGACATGAGCAGGCAGCTTTGCGTAACACGTTTAGCCATGTTTTACAGGTCCTGGAGGGAAATTGATCTGTAGAACTGAAGCAGATCACTTTTTGTCACTGGAGATTTGACCTTCCCCCACACAGTTCCACATGCATAGGTTTAGGTGCAGAGGGCTTTTGAGTGTAGGGTGAGAATGGCATGTGAAAACTGTAGTGAATGTGTTTGTGAGTGAGAGAGTCCTTCTATTGCTGACAAAACCTTTACATAGTGCAAGTGTGTAAGAACACATAATATGACATACTGTACTATTGCATCCTCATAAATGTACAGTTGAGTGTGATTGATCCTAGGTCAAGAGGATTGGTAGGCAAATGCTCTGCTGACCTCACCACTAAGAGGCTCCAAGTAACCACATAGGGAACAGATAGATGCTTGGTAGTCTAGTGGTTAGGTTGCTCCAACTGGATGTGGCCCAAAGGGTTTAAATTTGAGGAGTGGTTAGAGCTTATTGTTGACACAATACCACTCAGAAGTGAGGCTCTGGTCACCTTTAATGTTTGGCTTGTGGTGTAACTCTGAGCACCTGTGTTCCTGATTGAGCAGTAAAAGATTGGATGGTGGATGGATGAATGGAATGTTCTTGAATGCTTTGCATCCTTCAAGGCATGCTAATTGTGGCGATTCCTTGTTATCATTGAATTTGATTTTGATGAATTTTAACTAATTTTTTTTTTTTTTTTTTTAAAGCAGTTTCATCATCATATATGTGTAATCAGCCTGTGCAAGATAAGACATATTATTATTGCTCACAAGTGGTAGCTGCCTCCATGGTCAAGATGTGTATATCACAACAGTTTTTGGAATAAAAGATTCAGATTATGTGCCTTGTAGTCTTCAGTTAGATACAGTAGTTTTTTGTTCTCTGATTACATACATCATCATATCCATGTCAAGTACTGTGATATTTAACTTTTTTTTGCTTTTAAATACCAAAAATAGTAAATACATAATGGAATCTTTCACACCTGCAGATTGCGTTTGTTCATCTCTTCTTCAACATCTTCGGAATCCTTATCTTCTATCCGATACCTTTCATGCGCCTCCCTATTCCTCTTGCTAAGAAGTTGGGCGAGACAACAGCCAAATACCGCTGGTTTGCCATCCTGTACCTCGTCGTTATGTTCTTCTTTCTCCCAGGCTTTGTCTTCCTTTTGTCTCTAGGTAAGTTGGGTATAGCTTGCTTGTTGTTTGGACATAATGGCCACATTTTCCACTGAACAGTACTTATCCTATGCTGTAACTCTCACACTTCTGAAGGTTTCCTAGTGATGAGTAAAATTGTAAAGAATTAGCCGGAGTAAGAAAATAAAGTCACCAGCTTATGTTTGAGGGCTAATGATAACTCTTAAGACCTGTTTCCCAGTAGTGAATAAAATTGTTTGAGATTAGCCAGTAAAACACATAAGTTGTCAGCAGAGGTTTAAGGGCTAATTGTTTGCACCACAGTAGCAGTTTTTTACTGATTTACATCAAGAAGAGTACAGTGTTTTAATATGTCTCATCTTAGTTTTTTTATTATATAGTACTGTATTAATAGTGATCTGGTAAGTACCAGTTCACAGCCCTATGTACTGTATTATATCTGGATTCATAATCCTTTCATACCCTTATTTTTTCCAGGTGGCCCAATTGTTCTTGGTGCAGTTGGAATCCCTCTTGTGGTCTTGTTTGTTTTTGTCGTAATTGTCAACATCCTTCAAGCAAAGAAGCCCTCATTTCTTCCTCGTGTCCTCCGCACATGGGACTGGCTACCTAAACCTCTTCATTCTCTCCAGCCATATGATGCTTGCTGCCTTTCTCTACCCTGTTGCAAGTCCTGCCGGGAGTCTCAGGAGGAGTCTGAGCTGCACAGAGTGGAAGTGACAAAGGAACCAGGGAAGGAGAACCAGGGTTTTGAGAGTACGGATACTAGGTTTTAATGAGGTTGTAGTATCTAGGTTTTGAAAACTGAAGTTTGATGGTAACTAAAACTTACTTAACTCTATGTTGAAACTGTCATTATATTAGGGACTGATTTCTACTTCACTGCATCACCTGAACAACCCTTAAACTGGTGAGTGTTGTTCATCTTCAGAAATAACTTTGTCCACACCTGTCACGTGCAATAAGTTAGTGTCTTCCCATAGGTTTATGGTGTCCATGTTCCCTCTCTTCATGCCTTTCATGCTGCCCAGTCATCACTTAGTACTATACAGAGTTTTTGGCTTTCATAATCCCTCACACTCTTTTGTTTAATTCCATTCATCCATCACTAAGTGCAGCATTACCAAATTTGCAAAGAATTATAAACAGAGACAACTATTTTTTGTCTCCATTCCTTCGGATGTATTTTCTTCATTCCCTCTTTCCATATACAGTACATATATAATACTATGCAGAAATATGTTAAAGTATTTTTCATCTCACTCACCATTGTTCTCTGTTATGGCCAGTCAGGTGTTCTTCAATGCTGACACTTGCTAAGGTCTTTCAGTAGCATTAGTTGCCTTGCAGATTTCTATATCATTTTAGTTTCTTGACAGCATTAAAGTTGTCCAGATCTGGCATATATTAGTGTTTATTTATTGTTTTTACAGATGCAACTTTGTCATAGCATTCCAACTCATATCCATTTCACCCTCACATCACATTTCATGAAACTAATTTCATTGTAATCACCATATTTCACTGTCATTAGCATGGTAACTGCATTCCAGTCAGTGAATGAATCTTGATTTGTTGTTGCTCTAAAATAGTTTAACTCATAAGTATGATACTTGTTTTAGATTTTTAATACTAAAGTAATTGTATATACACAGTATATCCTGTTGAGACCTGGGATTTTCCCTACAGCCAAATAAAACTGTCTAATGGTAGACAGAATAAAATGGTAAAGTTGAACTGGGGTCTCAGTGGGATATATACCCGTACTGGGTACCTGTATATATAATCACAAAAGCACTTTATACCAAAGAAATTTATTACCTGTGTTTTAAAACTGTTATTCACTTGGATACATTTTTGATTGTGTAAGTAATGTACTACACAAAATTTCTTTTAAAAGTATCAGTATGCCTTGACATTTCATGATGGCTAATTTACTTTTGTAAGAAATGTTTATTTTTAACTCTCATAGATATAATTAAATAATACCATATTTCAGATAACTGTAAATTATTAAACACAAATTTATTTCTGTGCTTACCATACCCCGCCCATTCATACATTATGTACATTACTGGTTGCCTGCATTGAATTTTTTAAAAATCCATTTTTGTCTAGTCGAGCATAGTAGGCTATGATGCTAGTTGTTCACTGCAGAGGGTAACCAACAACATTACAGTACTTGAGAATGTAACATTGGCAGTCTTATCTACAGTTTGATTGATCAGTCTGTATACTTTATTGTGAAAGTTCACTATAACTGGTTATACTGTACATAACCTTTGATCCAGCAGAATCAAGATGAAGGAAATGACACTGTATCATATAGTCATCAGGTGTTAGAATTTCCTGCTATATAGCAATATCAAGGATCAAATGTGAGTACTTTGAAGCAAATGAATGATGTAAACACACTGTAAGGTCATTTATACAGAACGTCTGCCATCATTAGAACTTTAGAGAATTATATGTACAATACTAATATTAATCCAAGTGTATCAAGTGCTTTGGTTAACCCCTAGGCTGCAGCGACCCTAAACATCTCCTACGTCCGTGGTGCAGGAAAACCAGTTAAAAAAATTGTGTTTTCATCATGTGTTTTGACCGCTTATACCTAACCAAACATGATAACATTTTAGTCAAAGTTTACACTTCACACTGATGATTCGTGACCCACTCATCAAGCATAAGCACACAGTAGGTGCAAAAAATGACCGAAAAGTTCACAATATTTCATGTGTCTCTTCTGGAATGTACAACGCAGTCTACCGATAGGCATTTCTGGAATGCCGTGCGCAGCCGAGGGGTTAATGAACATTAATCTTATGAACTTTGTCAGTATGTTTGCTTTCTGTATATAATATACATAGTTCCTGTACATATGATTCATTAGTGTGAAGAGGATCAAATGCACATTGCAGATTATAATCGTAGAAATTTACTGTAAGTGATTTGCACCTTCCATTGTACTGTACTTGAACATTATTGAGTTAGTTAAAATTATTAGAGAATCAGCAGTTAGACTGCTATGGCAGGTGTATATTAGATATAAAAAGACGAAAGGTTCAGCTAACTCTGTCCAAATTACTCACACAACCCTAGAATGTGTTAATGCACATTATAATGTTCTATACCTCAATGAGATTGCTCCTGTTAAAGCAGTTTTATGTATTAGAAGATATGCAGTGTGCACTATGATGTTCAGTATTGCCCTAATGCAATTTCTGATGTTTACTAGAGCAATAATCTTGCAGGGGACAAGAATCAAGAAAGGACACCTAATTTACAATAACTCTCCCTCCTGTGCCTTTGAATGATAGAAGTTGCTTGCAACTTTAATTTCTTTTCATTTTAGTTGCCTTTTATGATGTAAGGAATACACGGGTAGTGTTTTTATTTTTTTTCCTCCCCTCTCCCCAGGGTACAAGTACATGCTCAGTCATATTTAAGCAATACAAGTACAGTGCTGTACTAATTAGTATTTCTAATTGAAATGGACTGTAAATTTTATAAATACCTTGATCCCTTGGTTATTGTGTATGATTAGTACCAGTCATGGCACATGATAATGGAATTGCACGATGATGAAAACACAGAACCTTATTCTAATTACAGTAGTACCAGGCATCCAAAGTGCAAGCCTAAATTTTCCCATTTATAACAATTTAAACCTACTAAACAAATACATCCTGTTATAGTAAGCACCAGAAACACACATAGGCATAGGCAGGTTAATGGAAAGCGATGAAAAGAACATAATAAGGAAGAAACACTTCAAGAAACTTGAGATGGAATTACAATTAGGGGTTTCAAGGCTAGGAGGTGGAGTTAATGGCTTCAACCACCTGGGAGTAACTCCTCAAGCAGGGCCTCATCTTTGAATCCCTGAAAGCCATCTGAAACCACAGGCACTGCATCATTATTGTTGGCAGAAACCAGCTGAGGTGCACGATAACAATGTTTTTGAGCTAAAAATGCACCATAATGGCAAGAATGCTGATTTTCATCTCACTCTGGTAAAGAAAACTGCTATAACTAAGTGTGCTGTAACCAAGGGATCACTGTACTATAACAGCTTTCTTTCAGAAATCAAGAAAATACACATTACTGATCTAGAGTTAAGTTTGTGTATGTTGCTGCATAGCTACAGGAAGCTGAAGAGTACTTTTATGTCCTGTAAACACTGATCCTTATCAAGTTTTTAACTGATCTATGTCAGTTAATTATCTTCCTTAATATCCTGTGCATAATTTGCATAAGTGCCAATGAGAGTGTTGCTCTGACACTACAATGTGTACATAAACTTGACGCTGACAGTTGTCAAGAGGCATTTTATATTTTGATGTACATTTTTGTCAATAAGTAGAGTGGTGTATATATTAATGTAGTATAATTATAGTATGAAATATCTAATGAACTGATTCTTGATTAAATAAATTCAACAACTAAGCACGTGTATCCCAAACCACATGATTTTTAGGTTTACTATTGAACATTAATCCATGTAAACTACAATACAGATACAGTACTTCTGTTTTCATTGATGCAGCTTGAATGTTTATATTGCTACCATTGTTTTTTTTAGATTACACATGTATGTTGTTTATTGCCAGGTTATTTTATTCAGCATGCAGAAAACCATACCAGTCAAAGGTTATAAAATAATATCATTAACCCTTTCATGTTAGAATGAAGAGTGTGTGTTAAACACGTTAGTTTCTGGTGTGGGAGATGTTATGTTTCGGGTCTCTGCAATTAGACTGATACTGATAAAGGAGAAAGCATGTAAAACCTGAAAGAAATTTTTAGTTTTCATGGATCTGGAATGTGACAAAGTGAAAAAGGAGGGATTTTGTCAAGTGTGGCATAAGAGTGGTGTGGTGAGGGCGTGGATGTTAGAGTGACTCAAGAATGAATGGTGGTCAGAGCTATCCTTGATATGAAAATGACAGTTGTGTTCAAAGGCTGCAAGAGTACACACTAATGTATAAATGTGAGACTGGTACAGTACAACACATGGAAAGTGAGGGCAATGAAACTGGAACTGTTGAGGAATATCTGCAGTATACATTGGAAGTAAATGATTAGAAGTAAGAAACCATAAAGCAAAATGCTTGTCTGGTAATGGTTATAGAGAGGGATATTTTTTTGACATGTGAGATTCATTGATAAGGAAAGAAACTTATTTATCCTAGTAATCAGTAAAACTAGACTGGTTAGGTGCCACCACAGTAGGAAGGTTTGCTGTTTGAGATGAAACATAAAATGTTCCCCTCATAAAACTGCCCCTATCTGGCAGCAGTGGAGTACAGTGGAGCCCCTCAGGTAGCGTTTTTTTGGGTAGCGAATCCATGGATAGCAACAGGAATGAAACTATCTAATAGCGATTAATGCTGCACGGTTAGCGAAAATCCGCTAGGCATTTAACACGTAGCGAGCTGGTAACACCGATAGTGAGTGCGAGTCTATCGTCATTCACACACACACACCACAAAGTAAGCAGAAGACAAGGAGTGTGTGCTGGGCATTCCCCAGGCCCTGTCTTCCCCCTTACTGTTATTTTAATCAGCCAACACCCCACTGACTGGGCTAATGTATGGCCCAGCCTTCACTATAGGTGAAGGAAATCTTTAGATTAACCAACTATTGTCATTCAGTTCACTGACCCATGTGGAGTGAAAGTACGTATCTTAAGCTTTTCTTATAACTAATCTCCAACTATCTCTCCCCTACCAAATTTTACAGTTTTAAATTTTTCCTTTACCTTTACTTTTCTCTTGGGGGAATGCCGGTATCTAGGCAATACTGATGGGTGGAAAGTGAACCTCCCCGCAGTTACCCAAAAAGAAGAAGACGAAGAAGATTGTTTTGTTTATCCACATGCCGCGCATTCATCCGACTTGTCACAGTCTCGCCATTGTTAGTTTTTTGTGACCTTCCATTTATTGTCTGGCTACTGAGTGTTCTAATATCATGGCTTCAACTTCGGGGGCTGGCCCAAGTGGTGGTGGTGGCCCAGGCAAAAAACAGGAAGTGCTGGTAATGTACAAGTGACCGAAAAGGCCAGACAATACATGCGTGGAAAGCCAAAGAAACAATACTGCAAGGAGGAAAAGAAAAAGATAATTTTTTGAATATGTAGTATACGTTTATCTTATTACAGTACTGAAGAAATATGACGTGATACTGATGGGTAATGGAGGAAATTAGGGGTATAGCTGAAGGAGTCCAGGACTGTATTAATTTTTTTAGGTAAGAAGTTTGCCCCTCGGGTAGCGATTTCATGGATAGCAGCCATTTTGGTGGACTAATAAGGTCGCTATCCAAGGGGCCCCACTGTAATTGGTCATAACAGTGGCTAGACTGCTCCAGAGCAAAGAATGTTAAGACTCAGGGTACAATAGTCAAGATGTTGTGGGAACTTAGATTTCTTGGAGCTTACATGTACATCTTGATACTGGCTAGTGAGGTAAATATGTCTGTACTAAATGAGCTCAGAAATTTGAAATGGGATATTACAATTCATGGTGACATCAAAAGAACAGGGTGAAGCATTCACAGAATTGTTTGATGGGTTACACCGAGCCACAGAGTGCAGCCATCATCCACTCACTTGATGCAGTGCTGCCTACTTCTTCTTAGATGACTCAGCACCGAGTGACAGGCCTAATTGTTTCCTGTAATCCAGGACATCACTCACAATGTTGGGTGGTAACCATATAAATAAATATTAGGATGATGTGGAGCCTGCTATGGTGCACCTGTCAACTAGGTGGAGATGCAATTACAGCATACATCTAGGAACCACACCTCTGTACACTTCCCCACGCCTTACTGTGGCGAGGCGCTGTCCACCACAAGGAAGCACTGGTTCATTGTGTGTGACATCCTTGCAAGGGTGACTGCTTGCCAAGAAAGACTGGGATTACTCTTCTACTACAGAAGCAAAGAATGAATGGGGCAAAGAAGTTTCAGTCAATACATATTAAGCACAGAAGTCTAAAATTTTTGTTTAGTAAGTAATGAAAGAGTAGCACATTGAATTATCAAACAAAATGAGATAAAACATGAAGATACTCTTGACATATGCCACACCATCAGCCCATGAAAAAATGAAGACTAATGAAGAGGCAGAAAAAAGCAGAAAATGCACTTGGTATGTACGAAACTGCATAATAATTAAATATATCTCATTGTTACCAATAAAGCACAGCAAGTAAAAAATGTAATTACAGTAAATGAAGCAAATTTTAAGGAGCAATCACACAAAGAACACAGCCAAACCTTCTAGCTAAGGTGGAGAATGCAACAAAGTTTAGTATCCTAGTTCACCAAAAGTGTGTGCAGTTGATGGTAGAAGCAAATGACATGTAATGGTAATGATAAATGTCACTCCTCATATCATCCCCTGTTGGATTTGGAGGGTCTACAGCATGGGAGAGCCCAAGGATAGGTTATGATAGTCCAAATCAATGCAGCCAAAGGAGACCACCCAATGTCTTTGATGGCATTGTATATAACAGAAAAACTTCCAGCCACCACATCCATTACAAGTATGGAGTAGAAGCACTACCAGAACAGTCAAGGAGGCAACACTGACGTTGGAGGGATCTCTGATAAAGAGGGAATGTGATCAGTTGGACAAGAAGACATCATATGACAGCAGTGGAATAAAAAAATAAATAAATCAAGAGTAAAATGAATAAAGATATTCAAAAGCGTAACATGAACAAAACTGAAGAAAGTTTATGGAATGAAGGAAGAAGTGAATTATGATAGTCTAAATCAATGCAGCCAGAGGAGATCACCCTATGCCTTTGGCAGCACTGTATATAACTGAAAAACTTCCAGTCACCACCTCCATTAGAAACATGGTGTATTAGCACCATTAGAACAGTCAAGGAAGCAACACTTGAAGTAGAATGGTTCTCCAAAAAAGAGGGAATGTGATTATTTAGACAAGAAGACACCATATGACAGCACTGGAATTAAAAAAAAATAATAATAATAATAAAGATATTTGAGAGCTTAACAGGAACAAAACTGAAGAAAGTTTAAGGAATGAAGGAAGAAATAAACAGGAAAAAAATAAAAAATGTCCAACAGAAATTAAATACTACCTGTGAGACTTTGGAACAGAGGCAATCAACAACAAAAATAAAGTTAAAAAAAAAAAAAATCTTAGTCAGTTTCATGACCAGAGTCTGTTCACAGTGAGGAAATGGTTGACACTGTGCTTTCCAAAATTATAGCAGAAGACATACTGAACATTTTGTTAGAATAATGGGCTAAGGCAGTAATTAAAAACTAGCAACACTGTTTAAAATATTACATCAGAATAGTTCCTAAACTGCTGAAAAATCTATCTATTATACTGTTTCATAAGAGGAGTGCCATTAATGCCATAGTACTATTACACAAGTTATCTCTCTGTTGTTGATGTTGTTCTTGTTGTTGATCCAACTCCAAGCTTATCTGAATGTGAACCAACAGAATCCAGGCTGAACCTGCCTTCTGCAGTCCACCAACCTCCTAGAAAAGGATAAGGAAGGAGTCAAGGGATGTTTGTATAATGTGGCACCACAGGAAAGCATCACTCAGCAGCACCCCTCTGTGGTGTACTTCATTTTTAATTCTCTGTGGTGTACAAACTGAAGATAAAAAAATAACACTAACACTAACATCCTGGATTAGCTGTAAGCAGTACTGTACTTGAAAAGAGCTGAAGTAATGGGCAGAGTATTGACTGAAAACACAAGGTTTCCAGTGGGGTGGCTGCAGTAGTTTGAGGGGGGGGGGGGAATCATACCATTTGTGGTGGTGTTTTGCACTTACATGGGTCAACATTTTTCAACAGATGCCTCCTCTATACCCTTGAGACAGGACAGTGTATATTTCCAGAACTGCCATTCCAAGGTCCATTTCCCTTGTTAATGGGAGGAAGCAACAATTTAGAGAATTCTGCCCACGAGAAAGGCCTTGCCACCTGTAACACTGAGCTAATGTTAAGCAACTTTTATAGCTATTTGCTCTAGACTGACACCACTCATCCATTCACTCATCACTCAGACCAGTATTGCCCCATCAGATGAGCAGGAGCCTGTTCTACTTATTTATCTCTCTGTAGCCATATGCCACAATCCCATAAGGGATGGCTGTTTGACTCTGAGCTGGTTTTACGGGGGGGGGGGGGGGGGGCATTAACCCTTTGCCAACCCACTTGTTGACAAAATTAGGGAACATGAATAGGTTGGTTATATGGTCACCATCCAGCATTGTAAATGGTTTCCTGGTTTACAGGAAACCATTAGGCTTGTCACTTAATGTAAAACCACCTGAAAAGGAAACAAGACTAATAGAAAGTGACAGGAAAGACAGGAAAAATAGAGAGGGAGGAGGGCAGACACAGAAAAAGAATGATAAGGGTGAAGCAAGGAGTAGGCAGCACTACATCAAGTGAGTGGATGATGGTCGCCACCACGTACCACAGTTCTACAGTACATTATTCAGTCCACACATTTAAGGCAAAAGGGACTAGTTGCTCACCCTTTCGTGACATTACATGAGTAATAAACCCCAACTATCCCTTGGAATGAGATCCTTGTGGGGCACATCTAGCTTGAGTGCCTTAATGCTCTAGCTCACCAGGAATCTTTAAATTACATGAGGGCAACGGAGCTAATGAACTACATCAGTACACAGCATGAAGGCCCACTCTGATCTTCCTGCATGCTACAAGATGTCCCATAAAGAGAAAATACTCAAGAACAACATGGGATAATAACATCAACCTGCTGTATAGAGAGAAAACAATGTTCAATAAGACTTGTGCAGTACTCATTTCACTTTAATTTGGCATAAATTGCCATCTCTCGATCTTGAATGCTGAGATGGAACAAAATGGAGCTAGTCACCAAGTGCTATGAAAAGGATGCAGAGACATAGCAATGTCTTTTTCTGCTACAAAGCTATGTGAAATAAGCTGCACAATGACAAAAGCCTCGGCCAAGTAAAGGTGAAAGAACTACACTCTAAGTCTCAGCTTGGGCTTCAACTGTGTACTAATGGCAGAGTTCTCTGCCAAAAAATGATGACTGCACCCTTAATTTCTAAACTTGTACCTATCCATACACTGTTCACTAAAGAGTTACATGGAAAAGAAAGAAACGCAGGTACAGTATCATTGTCTTGTATATTTACCACATGCTTGCATGTACAAAATGACTTTTGTGGTATTCTTAAAAATGATTGGTTATGATTATAAATAGCATAATCTACAGAATTATTTACATTTTCTTAAATTATTAATAAAGATCTTAAGACCAGTCAGATGACTTGTATGACTGATAATTAAAAAAACTATAGTGGGTACCTATAACATCTTCCTTACATTCCATTTACAAAATAATTCCAATGATCCTATCATACATATATATATATATATATATATAAAACCAATAAGTTTCTGATCCATAAATTTTCAGGCTAATTTCCTATTATGCATTCACGCATTAAAGCCAATATTCATGGGATTCTGCAGCACCTACTGGTCTTACTTGCCAAGATTTATAATGTTCACAATGACTTCAATATAATAGTTAAACACTTAAAAAGTCTGGTAGTTTTAACATAATAGAAAATGCAGCATCATGTGACGATACCTTGTACAGCATAGGACAATGATTCCTGACTTTCATGTGTACCACCAATTAGGAACTGGGAACTTACAACTAAAAAAACAAGCTTACATCGTACACCTCAACTTCCGAAAACCTGCAATTTTTTATGATCACTTTGTTATCTGGCTGTCAAAAAGAGGGAACAATTCCTTAGTCAACAGAACATACGGGGTGCTATCCAAAATTTTTTGGACTGGGATCATGACTCTTAAACGGGTTGCAGTTGTGCGATGCGCCTCTACGTGGCAGTACTGACATGCATTGTAAGTCAATGTGCCATGCAGAGCAGAGCTAGATGTGAGGATTGGTGACATTCATTTGTTTTCTGGCATGCATGTCATCAGGCAATTTTCGAGATGGATACAAAAAAGGAATAGCAAATTTGCATAAAATTTTGTGTGAATCTCAAGCAATGATTCAACAAGTGTTTGGTGAGCAGTCTCTTGGTCGGACAGCCTCACCAAGACCCAAAAAGGCCAGACAGGTGAAAAGCAATATCAAGAGCATGCTGATCATTTTCTTTGACATCAAGGGGGTTGTCCACGAAGAATTCGTCCCAGCTGGCCAAACTCAATTTCAACTTCTACTGTGATGTTCTGCAGTGACTATGTGAAGATGCCAAAAGGCAATGCCCCGACCTCTGGCAAGACAACTGGCTGCTTCACCGTGACAACGTTTCGGCTCACAGTGCGCTCAACACCCAGTAGTTTTTGACCAAGAACAACATGGCTATTGTCTTCCCCTCCTTACTCACCAAATTTGGCCCTGTGTGACTTCCTTCTATTCCAAAAAATAAAGATCAAGCTGACAGGGCATCATTTTGATACTACCAAGAACATCCACAAGGAATAGCCAGTGGTGCTCGACACTCATCGAAAAGGACTTCCAGGGAGTGTTCAAGCAATGAAGGAAGCACTGAGACTGGTGTATCAATGCGCAAGAGAACTACTGTGAGAGTGATGATGGCCAATAGGAGCTATAGTGAGTTTTCAGTTTTATATAGCATTAGTCAGGAAAATTTTGGATAGCACCTCATAATTATGAGCGGCATTCATCACTTGCTTCTATTCTACTTTTTGTTACTGTCAGAGTCTTCCCTTACGGACAGTCCTCAGGATGAATGGGATTATGTACGGCATAATAATTCAGAATACGTGTCCTTGTACCTTCCAAGCTAGGCAGCAACATGAGCAAGCAAGCATGTGTTATGTGATACCTGAACCCATGCCTGGTGGTTTCTGGGTTATTATGCTCCAGCTAGATGAGGCTTATGAAGGTTCAAGTCCAGGGTAAGGATCAGATTTACTGCAAACATAATGCCACTCAGTGGCTAGTAATTGGCCACCCTCACCTTAAAAGTCTGGACTAAGTAACCTAACCCCAGACCCCTATGCTCCTGTTGGAGCAATAAAGGATTGGATATTGGATTTGAAGTGTAATACCATTTTTATGCTTTCTGATTAACTTCTTCAAACTTCAGAAACCACATTCAACAACAAATTAAAGGACTGTACCTAATAAACCATAAATACAAAAAGGCTACTGGTATTCTGAATTCTTATTCATAACGAGATGTAGTTATATAGCTTTAAGTTCCACTGTTGCTCTTTGGTGGTATTCATCAGGCAAGAGGTCAATTCCTCACTAACTTTACCATAGGTGACTGAAGTTGGCAGACAGAGAGAAAAAGTGAGCCAAGAAAATTCACAGCACTCAGAACTCTCACACTACAAAATAATCACATCATGACCTGCATAAGTGTTACAGTACTGGATACTGATTGCTTTTACCACATCTGCTGATTCTCCTCCATAAGTGTTGCCCTGCATTCATTGGCTTATTTGGCCTTACTAACATAATAATTATCTTGTTTAATTTCTAAAACTTAACATACATCTCCTCATGATTTAATCCATCCATCCATCATCCAATCCTACGTCGCCCCATGAGAGGCATAGCAGCCCCGGGCAAGGCAAGTTGGTCCTGACATTTAAGATGAGATCGAAAAAATATAAATCCATTGGTGAACTCTTTCACTAATTATAAGGAAGGCTTGTGAAATACACTTCTACTTGCAAAATTCTTTAAATAACAGTTTATTTAACCCTGTTAATATATGACCAGCACACCACATAACAGAAGTAGTTATATGCCACAATGTTGAGTATGGCAAAAGAAGGCTATCACAACAGTCTGGAGATGAAAACTCTGTGATATACTCTATACGACTGGAATGGCCTGTTTTATTCCATAAGCTGATCGAGTAGAAATTAACTGATTTGCACCAATCCTCTGTACTGTATATCATAATCACATAAATTATTTGCACTTCACTGTTAAAATAGCAATGTTCAATTAGTTTTTGTGCACTTCAAAATACAGTATCATACTGATAACTCAGACTCAACATTCATACTATCTATATAAATGCAAGAAAGTAAACAAGTGGAATACAATGCTCAACCTTTTCTCTCTGTCCTATTGTATGACTATTTCTTCGTAAAATAACTGGTTGGAAATACCATACTGTATCTATTTTCATTAGATATATTGGGCTAAGAGGTCACAGCTGGGGTTAAATGCAAAAAATTTTGTAATCAGCACATTAATATGGAGGGACCACAAGTCACTCATATCCATTTGTAACTTTACCAAGAATTCATATACTTTGTTAAATTAGCTAAAACAAGGTAAAGTGAGAAAAATATCACATTAACACTTACTGCATATAAGCAAATATGTTGACTTCATGACAACAATGTCAAGCAAAGTGCATATGGCAACAGCATGGGCATCAAAAATAAGTTATTTGATAAAGCTCATCACATTTGTGCTAGGCATAAAAATGGTGACCTTTTTTAATGCAGTACATCCCACGCTAACACAAGATATGCAGCAATTTCTTCCAATTATTCATATTGTCACATCTTGCCAATAAAAAAAATATCTTCAACATTTCACTTCATATAGAACAGCAGTTAACTGTAGAATTTTTCAAGATACACCATATTTTTCATCTATAATAAATTCACTGTACACTCAGCACATTATGATATTTCTTGTGCATATCTTGGCTTTTTGTTCCCAAGAGGGACACAAATACTCTGGATATGGTACTACAGTATACAGTACTTCAAGAAATGGAGCAATATTTCACATACAACTTAATATTTTTTGTGTGTACATATTCTCACTGATCGGAATTCCTTTTAGTTACTTTCCAACACAATCTGGCCATAAGTTTTGAGAGTGCACTAGTTTCTTGATAGTCACGCCCTACAACTATGAAACACTCAAAAAATGAAAATATTATTGCAACAGCTTTGGAAGTCCTACAGCTATCACATTACTGTACTTTCTTCCAAAGTATCCAGATTCAACACTGTTAGTTTCTAGAGTATTGTAAGACTCTCAACATTTACTAACATCGTACTGGAAATGCAGTGAGATTCACAAATGCTCATGATGCAGTTTGTTCTTGACCATATGTCAATGGCACATAAGCATTTAGAGGTTCGCTAACTGAGTTTCTGTTCCCACATTCAGGGACTGTGGTTGTGCAACTCTCACAGTGACTGGGGACCCACCCATGACATTGCTTCTTTGGGCAAGATAAACTGTTTGTGGATGGCCCAAAGGCGCATTCAGCCTTGGATACAATGCTGGTATCATGCCTGGTGGAGGAACTGGCTGGTATGGTGCTGAATATGCTGGGGAGTGTGGGGGTCCTGGGGGAGGAAAGTGGGGTCCAGCTGGGTTGAAAGGGGGGCGGTGAAGATGAGGCGGATGTGTGTTGGAGGAAAGATTGGTAGAGCCGGTGTTGTTGGAGGGCCCAGTGCTGGAATGTTGGGAACCAGAGTGGCCTGACACACTGCCACTCAGAGTTCCCACCAACCCACCGTTGTCCAGCCCTTGCCATGACCGCAGCCGTCCATGAATCTCTCTGGGAACGGGAATGAAAAAGCTGTTAACATAACTGTTGGTGCTTTCACACAACAGTGGAGAGGGATGCCTTAATATTTTGGCACTAGTACAACAGGGATGTCAGTTGCACAAATATCTCTTAACTCCCTTTCTATACCCCAAAAGGAGGATAGCAGGCTGCAGGAGAAGAGTAAATTCAACATGTAACTTACTAGGTTCACATCTAGATGAGTCCTGGGCAACAATAACAGCAACACAATGTGCTAACAATCAAATTATTGCTTGTTCCTCTAAAGTATGTATTTGAAATTCTTAAATAGTTCTAAATTTTTAGATAATTTACAATGCGAATGTAATAATGACTGACGGAGTGGGAAGATATGGTAGTGGACAGATACCAGTATGGTAAATGAAAGTGTGTGAAGGAGAGGAGTGGAAGCTGATGTGGCTGAGGAACTGGCAAAGGATCATGGTGGCTGGATTATTTTCTATGGAGGGGTGCATGGCAGGATTTGGCACCTTTTTTTTAACCTGACAGTTGTTGGACTGACTTAATCTGATAGGTATATGTGAGGCTATATGATGAATACATGTGTCTATTCCAGGAGCATAAATGGTGAATGAAATCATGTATGGCCCAATTCACTGGCTTTCTGTACCCTACCTCACCCCACCTGCAAGTGGGAGAAAGAGACATTATGATGAATGATGATGATGTCTTTTCAAGCCTATACAGTACAGCTAACACTGTACAGCAAACTCACTATCTGACTACTGAAGGTATATCCATCTGAAAGAAATTCAGATTTCCATGTCACCTTATAATTTTGGGGGGAAATATGTCCATCTACAATGTGAATGTAATAATGACTGACAGTATGGGAAGAGATGGTAGTGGATAGATAGCAGTATGGTAAATGAAAGTGTGTGATGTTGGATGTGATGGACAGAAAACTGAAAGGTATATCTTGGTGGATGAAGCATGTGTGGAGGACACCTATACTGTATGTACTGTATTCCATTACTATCAGTTACGGTAATGTGAGTCTGTCTTGTGTTACTAGATTCTAAGTCCAAGAAGATTGAAAATTAGGACTCGACCTTTACCCCAGGTCTACTGTGGCCCACTAACTATGACACTGCACCCACAATCTACGAAGTGAACAGGGAATGCTGTGGGAGTTACATGTATGGAACTAATGGAGAAATTCTCATCTGGAGACAGCAATTGACAAGAGTGAATAAAAGTTGGAATAAAGATGATAATGAAGTGCATATATGAAAATGTTAAAAAGTACAGCTGGAAGCAAAGGATGCAGGTTCAATGAGTGCAATGATATGCAATATGGAAGGGGGCATGGAAGTAAGGAAGTTGCTGCATGACAGTACTGAGATCCACAGTCAATGTATGGAAGTGAAGCTTGGACTCTGCTGAAAAGGGACAAGTCATGAGTGAGATGTGGAAATGGGTAATCTGGGAGAAGCATGTGGAGTTAAATAGAGAAACAAACTGACAAATAAGGATGTGGAGGAGCATTGGAGTTTTGATGTGGATGTGCTAGAAAGCATTAGGAGAAGCAAACTGAGATGATCTAGCCATGTGGAGAGAATGGAGAATGAGAGATTGAGTAGGAAGGTGTATGGGTGTAAGGTGGAGGGGGAGAGGGAAATACAGAAACTGGGGATGAGATGGAGGGATAGGGTGTAGAGGTATATGACTGAGGCGGGGTGAGTTGAAGAAGAATCTAAAAGATGAAGACTAAGTGACACATAGGTAATTTGTTTGTGGGCACCCTTTCCAGGATTTAGGCATCAGGTTATAGACGTATAAGGAGATACAGTATATTCATTAAAAACATGTCTGAGGGCTGATTCAATTTTTTCTCTTAACTTAGCCAATATAAATCCTATTAGTTTGTTCTTATAAAACAATCCTCAAATGGCTTCTGTATACTAACCTGAAAGTTGGCCTCCTACTGGGAGTCTCATGCCAGCACTCCACCATGAGAGCATAAATACGAGGGGGACAGTCTTCAGGGCAAGGCAAGAGGTGACGCGACCGGATCATGTCAATAACCTCCTGGTTATTGTACCCATAGTATGGCTGATGGAAAAAAAAAAAATAATCAACATACTGATAATAGTAAAAAGATACATTACTGCTGATGACAAAATCACATGAAATGGCCAAGGCACATCTATCATCTGGTGGGGGAAAAAAAAAAAAAAAAAAGTATCATTCTACTCCCACAAAATTCCATACAACTCTTCCTTCAGCACCATCCAACTAAAATGACTATAGCTGTAATATAAATCCCTTCAAAAAAGCTTACAGCTACAATAAACCCTTACAAAAATGCTTATAGCTATTACGGAGTAAAGTAGCCACTCCATAAGTAGGAATTGCGCAAGTTTAAAATGGTGTCCTGTAGCTAGGGTACAGGAGCGATCGCACGAAACGATCGGAAAGCCTAGTCCTAAGCTTATGAACCAAAAGACCTTCGCTATTCATGCGCAAAATTACTTGCATAGTCTTGCTAACCTTCATAGGAGTCGCAGAACTGAACAGCAAAAATATCAATTTGTTTTTTTTCCTCTTCATCAGTCATAACTCCAAAACAAATAGGCATACATGAGCGTACCACACACCAAAATGCTTCTTGTCAAGTGTAGATGTTTCTTTTCATGTTCAGAAGAGCATTCAGGCTATGGTTCGCAAGTTATGGCCTGAAAACAGCATCGTGGTCACCCATAAGTACGCCATTTTGCACAATATTAGTCAGCTACAGCTCACCAACAGTTAAAAATTGTACCAAAATGCTTCTTTTCATGGGAAGGGATTCTCGTTTTAGTCTTTTAGTAGCAATGAAGCTACGTTCAACAAGCCAACTGCAGTCTACACAGCATCGCTCTACCGCAGCTAGCTACAGCTTACCACATTATTCTCTGGGTCTCAACTTTATCTCTACTTTTCGACGACAGTGCTTTCTACTTTAGGTTAAATGCTACCCTGAATACCAGTCAGTCCTGGGAGGGGAGCTAGTTCTCTACTGACTTTCATAACTAAGGCTAAGTGATGCAATTCAGGATACTTCTCCGTTACACATATGTGCATGCCTGCATGGTGTTACGCATGCGCACGCGCATACATTTGTGATATCTAGCGTTTGCCTGAAGTGTGATATAACAGTGCTACAGACCATGTTACCTTCTCATATTATCAATCAGTATACAGGGAGAGAATGATAATGGGAAGTGACTGAAGGATGTGTCAGGAAAGGAGGCTGTGCATCTGTACTTATTTCCAACACAAAGATGCATATACATTTACATGGTACAGAGGGAATGGTGATCGTGTTGAAAGGAGCCTGATTGATTACATGCTCATAGAGAAATCGATGCTGGGTAGGGTTGCTGACACGAGGGCAGTGAGAGGACGATGTGAAGGTTTGTCAGATCATATGATTGTAGTATGCAAGATCAAGCTGACAAGAGTGAGGTGGACCACAAGAGAGAGGGGCAGTCAGGGAGAAAGACTGAAAGTCGAGAAGCTGAGGATCAAAGCAATGGCAGGTGAAGACAGGGCAAAAGTTGGGAAGGAGTAAGAATTAGTGAACTGGAATGAAATGGATCTGAACAGCCTGTGGAATAAATATAGAGATTTCTTAGTTAGGAATGCAAAAAGCTGTGTGGTGTGTCAAAAGTAACAACAAAGAAAAAGGTACAGCATGGTGGGATGAAGAGGTTAAGAGAGCAGTAGAGGAAAAGGGGATGAAGTGGCTAGAGTGGATACACGACAGGGGTTCAGTTGAAATAAGAACTGATTACAGTATACTGAGAGCAAGAAGCATGTAAAGAGACAAGTGAAGAGTTAACAAAGGAGGCAGATGATGATCTATGAAGAAAAATGAATGCAAATTACTCTGAAAATAGGAAGTTATTCTGGAAAGAGATGTGGAAATGTTGAAGTGACAGTACAGTAGTGTGAGGGATGTTAGTGATAGATTATTAACCCATGGAGATGAAGTAAGGACTAGATGGAAAGAATATTTTGAAAGTCTGATGAATGAGAATGGAAAGAGCAAAGTAACTCTTAACATAATTGGTTTTGGGGGTGTACAGAGAAGAAATGCAGTGCCAGGAAACGTGATACTTGCGAAGGTGAAGAACGCTGTGAAGTGACTGAAAAATGGGAAAGCAGCTGGGGTTGATGAGGTGTATGCAGAGATGATTATGTGTAGTGGGGAGAGTGGAATGAAGTGCTTGTTGGAGATATGTAAGAAGGCATGGATGAGTGAAACTGTGCCAGCAGAGTGAAAAAGGCAATAATTGCACCCCATACAAAAATAAAGGAAAGTGAAGTCATTGCCAGAATTATCGTGCCATAAGTCTACTGAGTGTTGTAGGGAAGGTATATGGAAGAATTATTATACAGAAAATAAGAGAGAGATATCATATCAAAAGGCCTAGTGAGTGATGAACAGGGTGGATTAAGGAGTGGCAGAGGCTGTGTGGATCAAATATTTGAAGTGAGACAGATAGTGAAGAAGGCATGTGAGATGGACAATAATGTGATTATGGCATTCATGGATCAGGAAAAAGCATACGACAAAGTAGACAGACAAGGACTGCGAATGTTTTGCACATTTTCAATGTAGATGGTAAGCTGTTAGGTGCTGTCAAGAGTTTTTATGATGATAGTGAGGCATGTGTAAGGGTAAATGGGCATCTAAGTGAATGGTTCACGATCAATGTAGGTGTGCGACAAGGTTGTGTGATGTTCCCATGGTTGTTCAATACATATATGGAGGTAATGAGAGAGGTAAAAACATGAATAATGGAGAGAGGAATGGCTTTGGTAATGAATGGTGATGGATGGAATATCTCAAATTTGCTGTATGCTGATGATGCAGTGCTACTGGCAAATGCCAGAAAAGAGCTTGACAGACTAGTGCAGTGTATTGTAGATGTCTGTAAGTGTTGTGCCTTAGGAGTAAATGTAGGAATGAGTGAAGTGATGGTTACTGAGAGAGAGGGTGACTTCCAGTGAGATGTTACAGTGAATGGGCAGAGACTGGAACTTGTGGGAGAGTTCAAATATCTAAGTACAGTGACAGAAAAGAGAGGAAAATGTGCAAAAGAAGTGGAGAGTAGAGTGACACAAAGGAAAGTAGCTGGTGCTATGAAGGCCTTAATAAGAAACAGAGGCTTGAGAGCTGAACGAGGCTTTCATGAAGGAATGCTAGTGCCAACTTTAATATGCGAATGTAAGACTATGGTGTGGCATGAAAATGAAAAGTCAAGAGTAAGAGCAGTGGAGATGGGATTGCTGAGGAATGTGTGTGCAGTACGCAGTACAGAGAGTCAACAAGATAGGGAAAAATGTGATTCATGAAAGATGCGGAGTGAGGAAGTCTGTGGACACTAGAATCGAAGAGTGTACAGTAGTGAGACGGTTTGGTCATGTGGAGAGAATGAATGAATCTGAGTGAATTTGAAGGAGGGAGGAGGTTAGGTAGGCCAAGAGGAAGGTGGAGGAATATGGTGGATGAGTGTGTGAGGAGGAGAGGTATAGAATTTGATAAGGCTAAAACTGACAAGAGACCAAGCTGGCTGGATGAATTTAGTGCGGAGAGGTGCATAACCAGAAATCTGGTACCCCTTTTAAAGCGACAGCGTTCGGATTGACTCGATCAGATAGGTACCGTATTTGCCGGTGTATAAGGTCGGCATGTGTATAAGACTACTCCCAATATTTCCAAACAAAATATGGGTTTAGAGGTATACTCTGTGAATAAGATGAGCCCCAACTTGCTTGCTGTCCCAGTAACCCCAGTCCTATATCACTCTTCCCACTGATCAGTGAAGAGATACTATTAACTCGTTGTTAAGCAATACAGCGTTTAAACTTTAAGCCAACTTCTTCTATAGGTTTTACAGGCTATCTAGGCTGCATGTGCCACCACCAATATCAAATGGGTTATACATTTAATATTCGAGTAAAAACTCATACTGTATTAAAAACTTACCGTGAATTTTATAAAACAGCTTAAGGGGAAATTACACTTTATTAACGTCATCAAATCAGCTGTCAGTGATTAAAAACCTTCAAAATCAGTATCATCCACACCTGACATCATCAGTTCATAAACTTCATCCTGCGTTAAAGTTTGCAGTTCTTCGTCATAAGGATCAAACTCTGAATTCAAAGGTGTAGCTTCGGCACTGGCTTCCTCTTCATAATCCGCCCACAAAATGTCATCATCTAAGCCATCCACTGAACTGGATATTTCACATTTCTTGAAAGAGTTGATGACTGTTTCCATAGAAATATCATTCCATGCCTTGATAATAAAATCACAGCTCATCCAGACCTGAAGCACGCATATTTCGACAACTTGCATACGACTTTAATGGTAATGAGCCCTGCTTCAGATCTGGCAACCCTGCACTTGGTGGTAATTTGTAAACAACCCAGCCAGTCGCTACCAAGACACATGATGATGTTCGTGGTGTGGGCTCAAGAGGTTACTCATCTTTCTTATGTCCTCATGGCTGCATCCATGGAGATATTTTTTATAAAAGTTTGCCTTCATATAGAAAACAAGTTATGTTTGATGATGATTTTCATAATTTCAACAGTTTTTGACAGTATATGTACTATATTCAGGGAAACATGGGTCAGGGTGAGTGTTTGGCGATGTTCCCTATCACGTCTATGGATCCCATAACCACAGGACGTAGAGGTTAGGATTTTATATCCGGTGTTTAGGACGATCCCAAACTTTAAGCATTTTTCTTATGAGGTTCAAGAGTCGCCCTATACACCGGCAAATACGGTTTATGTGAAGCTACTGAATGTGGTGAAATTTTTTTGGGCCAATCTGATGGAGCAAGGATTTTGAGGGCTTGAATGATGAGTGAATGGAAGCATGGCCAATTGAACTGGGCAAACTTTGGCTGTCTGGATATGCTGCTACTCCTCACTCTTCCCTAGGGTGAGAAAGGAGGTCCAGATGATGATGATGATACATGGAGCAAGGCATCCTGGAACTCTCTACTCAAGTCTTTAATATTAAAGAAAAAAAATAATAATTTGTCATTGTTCTCTCACTTTAATGCAGTGTAATCTGTCACTGTTTTCTCCTATCTCTCTCAATCTCTCAGCTTGATGCCAGACTTAAGAGCATGGTACATGTAAATGCATGCTCAAAATGTGCATATGCATACTGAAATCATGCTATGCATGTAAGAGAGAAGTATTCAAATCACATCACATGATACATGTACATGAATGCTTGGAATGCTGAAATCATACTAGGCATGTAACAATCCAAATCTAACACTTCCATTAAGCATACTTATACTTCCACAAAAAGATCATAAACTAGAACACAAAAATTTTCTCCTACAGAAGCCGTAGACGGAGGCATTAATGAACAGTATAGAGCCCTTAAGAATAACCTCTTGAGAGTTACCGATGCAATATGCAATTGGACAAGAGGCCCAACAAGACATAAAGTAACTTGGTGGAGGGATGAAGGTGTAGAAGCCGCAGTTAAGGAGAAAAGAAGGTTTTTACGGGAATGGAAGAAGGGTGGTAACAGGGAGAAGTACTTAGCTGCCAAGTGTAGGGCTAGAAGAGAGGTATACAGGGCGAAGTCTGAGTCACAGAGACTTTTACTTGATAATCTAAATCATGGGGAAAGGAAAAATACGATATTTAGGGTGGCAAATCAGGTGAAGAGGGATAATCGGGATATTGTAGGTGAGCAGTGTGTGAAGAATGATGAAGGAAGGGTAGTGGTGAACAGTGGGGATATTAAAGATGCATGGAGAGAGCATTATAGCTGGTTGTTGAATGAAGAGTTTGACTGGGACAGGGAAGGTTTGGAGCCAGCAGATCCAGTGTTTGGCTCTTGGCCTTTGATTGACGCTGCAATAGGCAGGATGCGGGTAGGGAAGGCAGCAGGTGTGTCTGGGTTGACTGCCGAAATGTTGAAGGCCTCAGGAGATACTGGGGTGAGGTTAGGCACTGACCTGATAAATATGATTATATATGTGTTGTCCCAGATGATTGGCTGAAGAGTGTAATTGTAAATGTGTACAAAGGGAAGGGTGATGCCCTGGAAAGAGGAAATTACAGAGGTATAAAGCTCTTAGATCAGATAATGAAAGTAATGGAGAGAGTTCTAGAAGGTATGATTAGAGAAAGAGTGAATATTGATGAGATGCAGTTTGGGTTTGTGCCAGGCAGGGGGACCACTGATGCCATCATATTCATTGTTCGACAGCTTCAGGAAAAGTATATTGGAAAGAAAAGGGAACTGTATTTTGTTTTTGTTGATTTGGAAAAGGCCTTTAACAGAGTCCCTAGAGAGATGGTGAAGTGGGCAATGAGAAAGCTTGGGTTGGAAGAGTGGCTGGTTAGAGTGGTTACGGCCATGTACGTGGATGCTCGCACCCAGGTAAGAGTGAATGGAGTTTTGAGTGATGAGTTTTCTGTGAATGTTGGTGTGCATCAGGGGTCAGTTTTGAGTCCCTTGTTGTTTATCATGGTACTTGAAGCCCTTTCACATGACTTCAGAGATGGACTCCCGTGGGATATGTTGTATGCTGATGATTTGGTGCTGACTGCAGAGAATGAAAAGGAGGCAGAGGAAATCTTCAGGAAGTGGAGAGATGGTATGGGGCACAAGGGCTTAAGGGTAAATGCAGATAAAACAAAAGTGATGATATCTAGGGTTGGTGGCAGTACAATCAGAGAAGATGGAGAGTGGCCATGTGCAGTGTGCCACACAGGTGTGGGAAGTAATTCCATCTTGTTCAGTGTTTGTGATAAATGGGTGCACGAGAGATGTAGTGGTATTAGAGGTAGACCACTAGATAATGCTGATTTTATGTGTGTGGCATGTTGGGGAGAGCAGATGGAGATTGTCAGGCGTGAAAGGATTGAACTTGCTGGTGAGTCTCTTGAGTGTGTGGAAGAGTTTTGTTATTTGGGAGACATGTTATGTGCCGGAGGTGGGGCTGGAGCTAGCTTGGTTCCTAGGATGAGAAGTGGTTGGAAGAAGTTCATGAAGCTGTTGCCTCTCCTGACACTGAGAGGACTCTCTTTATGTGCTAAGGGGTCTTTGTATGCAGCATGTGTCAGGAGTGTAATGCTGTATGGTAGTGAGACCTGGGCAGTAAAGGAAGAGGATATTCGCAGGCTTAAATGTACAGAAATGACAATGATTAGGTGGATGTGCAGTGTGTTCCTGCGTGCAAGGCCTGGGGGGGCTGGGTTTATGATGGAAGAGTTGAGAGGTAGGATGGGACTGGAGTGTATTGGTGTTGTGATGGGGAGAGGTAGGCTGAGGTGGTTTGGACATGCGGAGAGGATGGGGGATGATAATTGGGTGCAGAAGGTGAGAAGTGATAATATTGGGGGAGGGGTTGGGAGGGGTAGACCGAGAAAGACATGGGACAAGGTCATTAAGTGTGACCTCAGGGTTAAGGGACTGAACAGGGAGGCTGCCAAAGATCGAGCAGCATGGAGAGCCGCCATTAGGTGACCAAGGCCGACGCATGCAAGCACATTGGAGCCTTCAAAAACGAAAACAAAAACAATGTTTGTTAAGAAGTACGAATGGCAAAAGTACACAGATGAGAGATGAAAAAAGCACAGAAACAAGAGCATTCCACCTGCTACAAATACATGTTTGTGGCTCAGGTGTGGAATGTAGTACAATAATAGGTATAGGTCTCCAAATCTGCAAAGGGCAAAAGTGCTGAGATAAGAGGTGAAAAAAGCACAGAAACCAGAGAGTGTTCAGGATGAGAGGAGATTTGGAGACCTATACCCATTACTACATTCCACCAGCTACAAGTTTGTGGCTAAAGTGTGGAATGTAGTAATGGGTATAGGTCTCCAAAGCTCCTCCCATCCTGAATGATCTCTTGTTTCTGTGCTTTTTCACCTCTTATCTCAGCACTTTTGGCCTTTGCCCATTACTACACTCTACACCTTAGCCATAAACATATATTTGTAGCTGATGGAATGCCCTTGTTTCTGTGATTTTTCCATCTCTTACCTATGCACTTTTGCCATTCCTACTTCTTACCAATAATTTCTGAAGAAAATTTTTGTTTTCTAGTAATATTATAAACCCATTCAAAAATGCTTAGACTGTAGCTATAATATAAATCCCTTTAATTTGAGGATGTCTTCTAATTAACTTTGCCTAATGTAAGATGATTTCATTCAGATCATGCCAGATTCCTCAGGCTTGAAATGCCTTCTCTGTTCTATGCAGGCTTTTACCAAACAACTTTATTCACAGTACCACAGGAGACATCCTACAGGCTCAAGGGCTAAAAGAATCTAGGTGTTTCCTTTCCTTTAGAAAATCTATGTAAGACAGCAATGGCAGTACAATTTAAGAGTAAGATGAGGAAATATCCAGTCATGTGGGAATAGATGTTTTCACATTACACAATGTCATTCCAAATTTTCCTTGTCTCCTCAATGGGAAAGCGAAGTGATGCGTGAAGTGCACATATAATAAGCTAAACTAACTTGACAACTATTTACCTGTAGTCCATAGCTGAATATCTCCCACAGCACCACACCAAAACTCCACACATCAGATTCAGTGGTGAATTTGCCATACAGGATGGACTCTGGGGGCATCCACCGTACTGGCAGAAGACTCTTGCTCTGAACTCTGATGAAAACACAATTATGGTTATTTTAATTCTCACAGAATATACTTTTACCTTTAATCCATCCATCCATCATCCAATCCTACGTACCCCATGAGGAGCGTAGGATTTTACAATACTATAAATAAATACCTGTAATGCAATTTCTATCATATATTAGGAAATATACTAAGAATTTCAAGAATTTATATCAGATATTAACTATTTAATGGTACAGGGATGCAAAACAGAAATCCCCAATGTACCACACCTGGAGTATCATATTAATTCATCATGTGCTCTCTTCATTGCATCTGCCATTCTTTATACTATACCCATTTTGAAACATTAAATCATAATGATGATAATGATGATGATGTCACTGTTGTTGGCTCTTATAAATGTGAACTTGAAAAACTGAAGATACCTGCTCACTTTAGCAAGGTACTCCAAGGTCTCATATAGTGAGGTTATACTGAAGGCCTGCTGGCTAAGAAAGATGTGTAAGATGTGCACACATGTACTGTACTGAGGTGTGAGGAACAGCATTACGGTGATATCACAGTGAGCTGATGTATTTCGTATTTGTACTGGAGTAGAAGAGAGGGTTATCACCATACTGTGGTCTGATAAGGTGAACTCATATACTTCTGATCTTGTGATGCAATGCTGAACTACGGTATGTGTTTCTCATGCTCATATGACCCCATAAATGAGGGATTATATTTCTTGGTAAAAGTGATCAATATTTGCTTTCTGATATTAATATTCTATGGTTTGTTTGTTTACTTTTCCATGTCTATGCCAAATGTTGTCGGAGTCCAAAGTCGGAAGAAGTATGAATTGCTCAGCATGGCTGAGGTACAGTTTGTGGCCTAATAAATACCATTCTGCCTACAGAATTATAATAATTATTTAGTTCCTTAAGCATAAATGGTCACAAAACAAATTCTTCATTTCCACTGTACTTAATAAAAAGAAACCACATGCTCTTACCTGTAGTAATCTGAGGAATAGATGTCCCTTGAGAGTCCAAAGTCCGATATCTTGACTGTAAGGTTTTCCCCAACTAAACAGTTACGAGAAGCCAAATCTCGATGCACATAATGGTGACTGGCAAGATACTCCATGCCTGGTAGAGTTATAACAAATAATAAATATATATATATATATTACATACATATATATATATATATAGTTTTTGGAATCTTTACATATACAGTGTAATCCCTCCACTATCCGACGTAATAGAGCCAAAGGCATGTACGGACAGTGGTCTTGTCAGGATAGTGGCCCTGAAGCTCCAGCACTGATCATTCATGACCCTAACCTAACCTAACCTAAATCAGAAAACCACCTACCTACCTCCCTACCGGACATGCATAGCACGTATTTAAGTCCCCTTTCACATAAATAATGCACACAAAGCATGAATTAACTGAATTTTAACAAAAAAAATGATGATTTAGAGGTGAGTAAGGCATAGGTGCTCACAACTTGCCAGCAAGTGTAAGTAAGTATCAGACATGTCGGAAATCACTATGAAAATCACCCTTTCTCACACCATATGCATTAAATAATGGACACAAAGCATGAATTCATTGAATTTTAACCCCAAAATGATGATTTTGAGGTAAGTAAGGCATATGTGTTCATGAGTTGGCAGCTTAGTGTAAATAAGTATCGGATGTGGCAATCACTATGAAAATCATCATTTCTCATATCTTATGCACTAAAATATGGGATACAAAGCACCAAATAAATAAACTGTTACCAGAAAAAGAGTTAGGTATGGCAAAGGTGTTCACTGTTCACCAACAGCACCGGTCATTCTTGACCCTAACCTAACCTAAATCAGAAAACCACCTACCTACCTCCCTACCGGACATGCATAGCACTTAATTAAGACCCCATTCACATAAATAATTGACACAAGGCATGAATTAATCAAATTTTAACCCAAAAATGATGAATTTGAGGTGAGTAAGGCAGGGGTGTTCACGAGTTGGCAGCTTAGTGTAAGTAAGTATCGGACGTGGCAATCACTATGAAAATCATCATTTCTCATATCTTATGCACTAAAATATGGGATACAAAGCATCAAATAAATAAACTGTTACCAGAAAAAGAGTTAGGTATGGCAAAGGTGTTCACTGTTCACCAACAGCACCGGTCATTCTTGATCCTAACCTTACCTAACCTAAATCAGAAAACCACCTACCTACCTCCCTATCGGACATCCATAGCACTTAATTATGACATCATTCACATAAATAATTGCCACAAAGAATGAATTAATCAAATTTTAACCCCAAAATGATGATTTTGAGGTGAGTAAGGCAGGGGTGTTCGCCAGTTGACTACATAATGAATGTAAGGAAGAGACATGATTATTACTGAGAAAATCACCTTTTCACAGCCTATGCACTCAAATATGGGACACAAAGCATGAAGTAAATAAAATGTAACCAGAAAAATTATGATTTAGAGGTGTGTGGGGCAAAAATGTTCACCAGTTGACTAAATAGTGAACATATGTAAGAGACATGGTAATCACTGAGAAAATCACCTCTTTCACAGCCTGTGCACTCAAATATGGGACACAAAGCATGAAGTAAATAAAATGTAACCAGAGAATGAGGATTTGGAAGTGATTATGGAAAATATTTAGCAGTTGACAATGTTTACTTATAGTCCATGATTGTTGTTTACCCCTATCTCTAAGGTTTTTACAGTGGTCATAATTGCTCTTGAAGCATGTCCAGTAATCCAGTGTTTAACTACACTTAATCCTTAGCACTGTGACTTTTGATTATTTAAACAAGAACGAAAATACAGCAAACGATCGGACAGCCGTCCACTGTTCACGGGAGTTGAGACAGAACTAGTAGGAGGGAGATTGTGCAGGAAGGG